>CM063591.1:15787830-16082212 GCA_032356905.1 Salix exigua | reverse complement strand
CAATGTGTGTTGGCAGTGATGATCTAATTTGCTGCCAACAAGTCTATATTTTTCCCCTTCTTTCTCTCTTAAAAATTATTGCTTAGTCCTCTTTGTTATTTGTGTTTCCACTTTAGTCCTTATTCATTTGATTTCTTGTTTTTTATTATTTGTTCTTTTGTAAATTATTTTATTTATCTTCAATTTTATCTTTTAACTCCAAATTTTCAGATATGATGTTTTTAAATTTGTAATTATTTCTTTATTTCTATTTTTTCTCCTGTCCTTTTTGTAAGGTTATTAATCTTTGATTTTTTGTCCTTTTACTAAATTGATTTTTTCTTTTTAATTTCATCATTTGGTGAAATAAAAAATTATTTCATTTTTCAATTTTGATACTCTCTCGAAATTGTTTATTTTTATCCCTTTTGTATAATTGAATATTTTTTATTCATTAAGTTTAGATTTATTATGAATTGAGTTTTATGTTTTTTATTTCCAGATTGAATACTTTGAATCTAAAGATTTGGATTGCAAGTTCAAATAATTAATAGGATTTAACAAAATATGTCATGTTAATTAGTTCTACCTTGATTACCCTTTTAACTTGACTTGGTAGTTCGAGACATCAAAATAAACTAAAACACCAGGAATTTAGCTGGATTAACGAGGCTCCAGGATGCTTTCGATCATTTATAATAGTGGGAAGTTAGTAAATAAATATTTACTCTTGATTTGATTTTGAAAGTAACGTCTTTCTTTCACATCTGCTTGAAGTTGTTGCTGCAAACTTTTTCCTTGTGATTATTTGTCTGCTACTCTACATCAACTGCACAAAAAGAATAAAGGAGAAGAACTTCAAAGAGAACGAGGGGAAGTTTTTAAAGAATCAACGAGTAAGGATTTCAGTGAGGCGGAGCTGGTCAAAGCACCACCAATTATGCTGATGATCAGAAACTTGGGGAGGGTGGTTTTGGCTCTATGTACAAGGGAGTCTTAACAGATAATATATTGGTTGCTGTCAAGAAGTCCAAAGGGGTGGATAAGGCTAAGATGAATGAAAAATTTCAAATGGAAATCAGCATTGTCTCGCAGGTCAATCACAAGAATATGGTGAAGCTCTTGGGTCTGTGTTTGGAGACCAAAGTGCCAATGTTAGTTTATGAGTTAATTTCAAATGGAACTCTTTTCAAGCACGTACATGACAAAGGGTCCTAGATACTACCTTCTTGGATAAATCGTCGGAGGATAGTGTCAGAGATTGCCCTTGCGCTTAATTATCTACATTTTCTAGCAGACCCTCCGATTATTCATGGAGATGTCAAGTCTGTGAACATACTTTTCGACAACAAATACACAACAAGGATTGCAAATTTTGGACCTTTTGTGATGATTTCACCTAGCCAAACCAATATCTTAGTCGAGAAAATACAAGGGACTTTAGGCTACCACAGGAGAAAATACAAGGGGTGGTTCTTGTGGAGCTTCTCACAGGAGAAAAGCCAAACTTCATTTCCAGTTCTGGAGAGAAATGAAACATTATCCAACACTTCATCTCAGCACTGGAAACATATAATGTCTTCAAAATTTTGGATTTTCAGGCAGCTGATGAAGGCGAAATGGATGAGATTGAAGTTGTAGCCGAGCTAGCAAAAGTATGTCTAAATAGCATGGGAGTAAACCGGTCAACCATGAAACAAGTGTTTGATGAGCTTTCTAAGTTGAACGAACATACTTAGAAAATCATGGACTCAGCAAAACAATGACGAGACAGACTTCTTGTTAGGGGAAACATCACAATCACCTCGCAAGGAAGCAGATCAGCCAATGACTCCTTAGACTGTGATATCATTTCAGATCGATAACTACACTGATAGTATTTAAAACTGGAGCGATCCTTTTATCAATATGAATTACTCTTAATCATGTCAAGTAAATTCTTATTTTTGTTTGTGCATGCAAGAAGCTTCGACGCTTTAGCTTGTTTTTGAATATCCTGTAGCTTTATGGAAGCTTCACATGCTTCCAGACTTACCTCTCTTTGTTCCACAAATTATATATTCAAATAAAATTATGTGATCACTAAACAAAGAATATTGACTCATCCAATGAGCCTGCAATTCGGCGGTACTCTTGCGTGAGTTGATATCTCAGGTCACACATGTGTTGTCGAATGGCATCAAGTAAATTTTCTTTCATTTTATTAAATTAAGCTAACCAATTTGTTTCAGTATATATAAATATAAATGTGTTTTTAAATAATTACAAGAACAAAACCATTTCAATGTTTCTAAATTATTAATAAAAATCAAAAAGCTGTAGTCAAAATACTGAACATGCACAGTTCACCCTTTCCTATTTTATGACAGATCCACAACTAAGTCATTTTCCCTGCGCTTCGCCGTGGTCGAAACCATTTTTTTTTTCAATACAAAAAATATATTAAAAGTGAGATTTTTTATATTATAAATATAAGCAAAATAATAAATATGTACAAATTATTTTATGAAGCGCGAGTTTCCAATACAATATATGAGTTTTGAATCGATATAAACTTATTTATTTTACAGGTTTCAATAAAATCACCAGTATAAAATTATTATCGTCATTCAAAAAGAAAGAAGATTCGGATACTTGCAACATCAAATTCACTGTATCATGATTAGTTTATTTTATAATCTAATTTAGATTAAATATAATAATAAAATATAAATTATAGAAACACCTATAATAACTAAAAAACAAAAATAATTCATTGATTTTCTACCTGTAAAAAAAAGAAAGCATAATTGAAAATCCATTACCACGTTATTATCATTATCATGATTACAACAATTAAAATTATCATCACTATCATTACCCAAATATTGAAAATAATTAAATTGACGTGAAAAATAAAAAAGGAAAACCTGAACATAAGAATATAAATGACTAAATATTGAATACAAATGGTTGTATTGAATTCGATGTAAATAGTTTGAGGACTTGAAGAATCTACTTAATCCGTGTCTGTTGTGCTCCATTTTTTTTCTGCAGGGACGAGATTGCTTTATTTGCAAGTGGCCACATTGCAAAAAATTGTCCTGATAAATATAATATCACTCCCCAGAGTTCAAAAATATGTTTGAAATGTGGGGGATCTAATCATGAGATGTTTTCATGCAAGAAAGATTATTCTCCCGGTGATCTCAAGGTGGTTCCACTTCTTTCATCATTGCCTGTCCTTGTCTTCCCTCTTTCTGCTTACCTACAAGTTCATAGTCTTATTCTAATTTGAATCTCATTCTTAATTAAGTTTTTTTTTCCGGTCATCATTCAGGAAATACAATGCTACATCTGCAATAGTTTTGGCCATTTATGTTGTGTTAGCTCTGGTGTTGATAGTCCGGGACAAGTTTCTTGCTACAGATGTGGTGAACTGGGTCATACTGGTTTGGCAAGTCCTATTCAATGCTTTCAATGTTAAGATGAAAGGATTGGAACAACCACCATTGCAACACAAGCAATAACACAAACAGTTGGCAGCCATACCTGAACCTGTGAATTCTGTTATCACACTTTCGCTGCCATCAATTCATGAAATCCTTGCAATGATAATTCTGTTACGTACCAAAGGAATATTTTTCTGTTTTGTACTGAGCCAATGAACTGCTGCCAGAGCAGCAACCATTGCTCTATAAATATAATCTAGCTCTCATCTCTGCAAATAAGCAAGTGAGTGTAATATACAAGTAAATACAGAAGCAAGAGATTACAGTTTCTCAATTCCTCTATTTTCAACTTGGTATCAGAGCCAGTGACTAACGTCCATGGCATCCTCACCTGAAAAGATTTCTAAAAATGAAAGCTAAGTCATTAACACACAAACAACTCATTCAACTCCTGCTTCAATACCAAACAACTCTATTTTCCAAAACTTAGCTCCACTCACAATCAAATTAGACAGAACAAATTTTTCTTTTTGGCGCTCTCAAGTTATCCCAACTCTACGTGCACATGATCTTGAAGGTTATGTTCTGGGCACCAAAATTTGGCCTTCATAGTTCATAGATCACAACACCACAGATATCACCTCCAGGACAGTCAATCCTGATTTCTCTCTTTGGATCCGAATGGACCAAACCATCATGAACTGGTTGCTCAACTCTATCTCTGAGTCCATGTTTGGCCACATAGCTCGTTGAAACACTTATCGTGAAGTGTGGCACACTCTTGAAAATCTTTTCACTATCCATTCCAATACTCGCACTCTTCAACTGCGTTTCCAACTTCCGTCCCTCAAGAAAGGCAATCTTAGGCTTGGAATGATTAAAAAATCTAAAAGAAGATGAACCAATTATGAAACATTAATTATATGGATTAAACTGTAATATTAGTCACCTTTCATGGTGAAGGCCTTCTTGTATTTTTTTCTTGAAGTCTCTCGCTGACATAACATGGGACGTCCGGAGTTATATGTATAAATTGAATCCACGGATATTGTTTTTAAAAATATTTGAGAAAGCTTGCTTCCACCGTTACTGGAGTTGCAGACTGACGATGGATGCAGTTTTCCAATTGGATCTACTGAAAGCATTTTACAAATTAATAGGATTGAAATATGTTAGAAAATAATATAAATTATATTTTTAGCTTCATCTAACTATTTAAGTTGATGATTCCTTAACATGGTATCAGAGCCTTGATGACCAGCAGTCACGAGTTAAAATCTCACCATTATTATTTTATTTGATAAAAAAACAATGTGAGTTTGTGCAAGTTTCAAGCCCAAAAGACTTTCACTTGAAGGGGTGTATTAGAGAATAATATAAATTATATTCTAGAGTTTTACCTAACAAGTTTCAAGCCTAAGAGAACTTTTCTATTATTTTGAGGTTGTTATGCAGAAATGAAGTCATTATAAGTTGCTCATGGATTTGCTTCAAAAAAAGGTATATATTATCTGGACAAGGATAAGATTAAGGTTGACTCTGAAATTCTTTTGTTTCTTTGAGGTCTGAAGGGCTTTCTATGTGCTTGTTTCGCTACACCTTTGAACCTTTTTAGAGCTCTTGTTGCCTGGTCTCTGGGTTTTTTATGTACAAAATTTCATCTATATGTGCATGATGCTTTCATGGATTAAATGCATAATGACATGTTGATGTTTTGTGATTGAGGTTTAGGTCTGTCTATATGAATATTAATATCCTTGTGTTTCTTGTCCATGATTTAGCTCAGCATTGACTGTATTGTTCTATTTTCTCAATTGCCGAATCATCCTTTCATGATCTAAGGAGATGCCCCAAGTGATGGTGGTTTAGAATTTGAACGTATACACCATCTCTGGTGATACTTTCTTTTGCTGATGTATCTTTTCTCCCTAATGGTCTTTGATTTAAATTTTTTTTTCTCTCATTGTTAAAGTTGCAAGTGGTGGACATTATATCACATGTTGAATTGGATAGTTTGGTTTACTTGATAAAATAGTCTTCGATTCAATTTGATCTGGAGTTGTCCTTTATTTTTACACCTATAATCGTCATTAACATTCTTCTTGCACATGGTTTTATACTGTTATTATATATATATATATATATATATATACACACACATATATTGCGCAACTCGGGCCATGCTCACAGCCACTTCAGTCACGGATACAATTCTGGCCAAGCATACAGCAACCCTGGCATTGCATACGCAACTCTGGTCATGCATATAGGAACTCCGGCCATCCACACAGTCACTCTGTCAATGGATACAACTCTGACCATGCTAAAGAAAAATAGAGACAGAACTGAGTAGAGTGTTTCAAATCCAGATTTGTAATCTGTTAATTTTATTATCCAAGCCGTGAACACTAAGCTTTACATGTGGAGAATTTATACACATATAAAAAATCCTACCGTTGTTGATACAAAAGGAAACTTTAATGTTTACCTTTTGTATTAACAGGAAATGAAAGGAAAGTAGCTGTTGAGATTACAAGAAGGGAAAGTTCCCGTTTGAAATTAAAAGGAGAAAGACAGCAGGGGAGATAACAGAGGATAGAAGATTTGCTGCTGTGTAAAAAAGGCAAATCTTCTTCTTTAATTCGTGGAGATCAGCCATTAATTGGAGATCAAATTATCCCTTGATTTGCTGCAATATTTGTCTGTTGGAGTCAATTGAATTTCTGCATTTGATTGTTGATTCTTTTGACTGTTACTGTTTGTAGGGCTAGTGTTACTGTACGTGGGCTACTGCATGTTTGTTCCTTTAACACATGCATACATCAACTCTCAGCATTCATATAGCATATCTGGACATGAACATAACGACCCAAGGTATTCCTACAACCACTCTGGGCATGTATACATGGACTCTGAGCCTGGACACAGCAACCATGGTCATGCATATGGCAACTCTGATTATGCTTTTGGCAGCCCTGGAAGTGCTGTGATGAGGAGAAAGAACAGTTGGTGGTAGAAATGAAATTTATATTGAAACTGCCGGATCTGGGAACTCTAATTCTTTTCCCGGACTCTTTTGGCAGCCCTGGCAGTGCTGTGTTGTGTATATTTTTCTATTTTCTTCATACTCTCTATATCATTAAATCAATTATTTTCCATCTTTACTCAATGGATGTGTCCACACCCCTCATCGCAATCTTTGAATGATAGCTGGTGGTTTGCGTTTAAAGAATTGATTTTTGCCTTTCTGAAGTAACTTGGTGATTTATGCTTGTAAGAATAGTAACTTCATTTCACAAATATTACTCCTGAAGTAGAAAATTCTTGGATATTTAATTATTATGATCTTTTACTTAACCTCAAAATAAAAAATGAAGGAAGCACAAAAAGACATGTTTCTTGTTGTGGTAGTAACTTCATTTCGGCATCAAGCATTGAAAATCTTGAGAAGCTGAAGTTTCCCAAATCCCTTACGGAGTCTTCATTAACATTCGTAGAAGATAAATTCAACATTCTTTCTGTGTCCACACGAGATTCTGATGATACTAAAATGCATTGCATTTGTTTAGATGATTTGACTTTGATCAAATTGGAAAGTAGAACTCTCTATGTGCACAAACAGTAGGATCATATATATAGCTTTTTTTTTCTTACCAGGAAAACAATATCTTGAGGTTATTAAAATTTGGTGGTGACGGACAGGCTAGATTTCATATAGGAAAACATAGCAGAAGGGAAAAATCCGGACTGCAAAAAGCTTGAAAACCAAACATTGCAAAATATTATTTCTTATTTTTTACACTTGGAGCATTTATCACACTATATTTTTTATATTTATGCCATTCTTTTGTAATTTCTTCTTACATTGGTTTTTAAAAATATCATACAAAAACTTATTAAAAGGTGTTTTACTGTAGCATTGCAATTTGTTTTTTACTACATTAAAAATTAGCTAGAGATCTTACATATTTTTTTAAATAGGCATGATCTCCAATATATTTTATTATATGTAAGTATCAATTTTATTATACACAACTACAGTTTTTACTTCATGTCAAAAAAATTATATAATATCACTTACACAATAATTATTATGTTAGAAAAAATTATTATTCAAACTACAATGATACAAGTAAAAAAAACACTTTAGTATTTTATTTATTTATTAGTGTAGCTGATTATTGATTTATTTGATTAAATGGCATAAAACTTTTTAAATACAATTATATTCTTTTATAAAAAATACATTTGAAAGATTATATATTTATTTTTCTGACAAAAAAATTTTATCACGTTAAATAACCAATTAGTTGTATACTGAAAACGAACTCTTTTTACATAATCTTTCAACCTTTTTTACATCGTTTTCTATGAGTCGTCAAGGGAGCTTTCCTTCTAGGTGCTGTGCAATCAATTTAATAGACCCATGGACCTATAGGTTTACAAGTAATATTAACGACCTATCTCAGCAGTTGAAAAGAAAAAAAAAGGAAGGAGAGAGCGAGGTGGTGATGTCTATAAAATTGGAGATGTCCTTGTACACTGGAAACCGCGCAATACCCACTACTTTATCTCAGCACTGGAAAATAATCATCTTTCTAGAATTTAGGGTTTTGAGGAAGCTGATAAGGTTAAATGGATGGATCTGATATCTTGATCCATCTAGATTTTGATTTGAATGTGGATGGAGACTGGGTTGTCCAGTGGAATTGATAGAAACTTTTTAACATTACAATTAAGAATTTGTGATCAATTTGTGCACAACCAGACAGACAAACTTCATGATGAGATAGAGAGACTGCTTGCTAGCCAGGCACCTCTATTTTGTAAGTCTATCGACTTTGGAAGCTCCCTCCGGCCAGCACAGGCCACCGTTGTAGACGCCACCATGACAGGAATCATCACCTCTACCTCCTCTACCCAAAGGAACTAACAGGTACACGTTTTGGCACACTTGAAAATTCACTATTCATCGTCTTCTTCGACTCTGCATGCAATAGTGGGACGCAATTTGCGTCCCCTGTTCACGCGGGCAGGGGCAGGGTAAGTGGGTTGGGCCTCATGCCCGACCCACGAGTTTAAGGAATTTGGGCTTCCAGCCCGTGAGGACTGGAAGCCCAACCCAAAAAGGTGGACTGACAGCCTAGCCCAAAATCAACTACGCTTCCAGCCCATCCGGACTGAAAGCCCAGTCAAAACAAGGCAAGTTGTCAGCCCACAGGACTAACAGCCCAGCCCAAAATCAATTAGGTTTCCACCCATCCGCGCTGAAAGCCCAGTCAAAATAAGGTAGGCTGCCAGCCCACTAGACTGACAGCCTAGCCCAAGTAAAAAAATAATAAAAAATATAGGATATATTTTAAAAAAAAAGAAAAAAAAAAGATATTTTTGTTTTTGTGCATAAGACCGGATTCCAAGATTTTTCCACATATATTTTTTGTAAAAACAATATGTCGCATCTTTCTCATATTTTAAAACAAAAATTAGATATCGTAACTAGTTTATGATTATTCTTTGGAATTTGACCAAAATATATAAGAAAATAAATAATATTTTTTTTAACTATCTCGGTGTAAAATTACATTGTAAAGTATACTTGGAGATACTAAAAAAGATTTTCTTTTATTGCGGTGTACAATTACATTATAAAGTACACCCACAAACAAAAAAATATTTTTTTAATGCAATGTAAAATTCTTTTGGTTAGTTTTTCAAACTCCTAACGAGGTAGAAATTCTCTCACGAAAAGAGATCTATGTCGAACTTTAGAAAAGACAAAAAAAATTCAAACTTAGGAAAAACAATCAAACAACAATGCAGCTTGCCTTCGGTAGGGTGCACTGGGGGGTGATGTGTCTTCCCCTTGCACAACAAGTCCCTTTACCCAAGACTCTCGTAGACCACTAGGTTCCTAGTAACCTTAATACTAGGTGACGACTCCTAATAATTATAGTCGTAATTTTTACGCCTATAAAACAACCCCTCATTTTCACCGTGCGCCATTGTCTCCCTGAACCTGGGGGATGGTAGGGCATGAAGAGAGAAAAAAATTGTCGTCGCGACAGATGGAGACTCCGTCAGGGACCTGCCGGACTGAGCTTTGTCTGTTTGATTGTTTATTCTTCAGTTCATTATTTTTTTACACGTATTTTTTACTACTTTAGCATGCATTTTAATTTCAGTTCATGCATATCATCTGGATTGAATTAATATCATCATGCATATTAATTTCTTGGATAAGTCCAATTCTAAGTTAGGTGAGGATTAACAGTCTGCCTCATGACTTTCAGTCGGGGTTCAGATTCGTGAAACATCCAACTATGAACTGAGTGTTTACATGGTAATGGCGGTCACACTGTGCCCCAACCATTTCTTGTAAACCCTTACACCACCTTCACGTGAGGCGATCACTGGGCAGTTCATAGATTTTTTGAGACCAGATAGAAAACTTACCCCTCATGTAATGATTTAGGACTTGTCTTTCTGTATAAACTCTCCGATAATTTACCTAATATGTATATACATGCATTTGCATGCACATGCATCCATCACTGTTTTGGAAGTATTCTTAGATTCGATAGATTACAAATTCATGAATGGGAAAAGAATATACCATTTTGTTATGTACTTGTTATTGCATTTTAACCCTCAAATCTCTATGTAGCCATCTCCACGGTGAAGAATAATAAACATAAATCTATTTTCAAAGCTTCAAATTTAGGCTTGCTTGAGATTTCCAAATCATTATTTGGCTTTGCTAAGCATTCTATTTCACGTATAATTAGCTTGAGCTTCATGCCCGATCACAGATTTTTTTTTAATTTTTTTTTGAATTTGTATATTCAATTTTTTTTTACTAATATTTTTGACGTTTACAATAGATATCATGATGATTACCATACTCCCCCTCTCACGTGAAGATAAAATAATTTAATTTATCTATCTATTTTTTGTTGATTTGCCCTTCAACCCAAACTAAATGGTAGTTGCGCTGTTGTAATCTTTATCGGGACAAAAATAAACACGAAAGGAAAAATAACTAATTGCCAATACCATATATATTACCAAACAACTAAAGGGCGTGGGATTTCTACTGTAGCGCCCCTCACAATACACCGTGGACTCGAGCAGTGCACGCCCGAAATTGACCCTCGGGCGCTCGGCGAAGAAAGGCTGGCAGGCGAGGCTATTTCCGGTTTTTCCTCATGATTTTTTTTGAATATATTTATTTGTGAACAATGTATTGATGATTTCGTCCCCGGTAATAGGACAAAATAAGGTTTATAGCTGAGGGGCACTGGCATAATTGCACGCGGCCGGACCGGTCCGCCGCAACTTTCGAATATTTAATTATTTTCTGAAATGGCTAATGACGATTTTAGCCCCTAATAAGACAAAACCACTTCATTCGGTCAAGGGACAGAATGGTAATTGTCCCTATTTTTCGAATTAAATAATCGGGTTTGGAAGGGCGTTTTTTTGTGATCGTTTATAACGCAATTCCTATATTTTAAAAGATGTAATCTATGCTTACGTGACAAACTCAACTCAAAATTTTAAACATTTTATCTTTTAATCTATAATTTTTATTTGCTTATATCATATAAATTGATCGTTGTAGATTTAATTGTGTTAAATTATATACAAAAAATACAGCGGCAACGCGCGGGCAATTATCTAGTATTAATTAAATCTTGTGCTTGGATATCGATTCACAACAATAAAAGCTAATTGACAGCATGAATGCATTTGTAAGCTAATTCATTGTTTCATATTAAAATTAAAATCATATTTTTTATTTTTAAAATTTATTTTTTATATTAAAATAATTTCGAAGTAATAAAAATTAAATAATTTTTAAAACGATATTTCAAACCCCAATAATATTAAAATTCAACCGGCCTAGTAGGGTTAAATCAAACTGTTTAAAGTAGGCAAGTTACTGTAGAGAATCAGCTAAAGATAATGGAAATCAAGGAGGATGATCAGCAATCAAATACAATCAAAGGAGAAGATACACAATTGAACGTTGGGGGAAAGCAATCAGCAAAGGAAGAGCAGAGTCAGCATAACTGGAAAAGGAAAACAAAGCCAACTAAGGAAAGTCAATTGTGACTTAACTCTGCAGATCAACAATCAAGGAAGACACACGATCCTTTACCGTTACAATATTGAGAGTTTTGAATGTATCAATTGTAAGCTATATATATAGAGTACAGGACACTTGTAATTCCACACGAAACAAATAAACATAAGATACATCTTTCTCTCTATCCTTCATACTCTTTTATTTTATATGGTATCAGAGCCATAAAAGACCTACATCTATTAAATGTCTTCCTCAAACATCTCAAACACTTCAAACACTGCCCCATCCCACTCTTCTGTAACCTCTATGTCTACCATTGTCACGGTAAAATTAAACCATGACAACTTTCTCCTCTGGAAAGCACAATTAGTGCCATATCTCAAAGGTCAAGACCTATTTGGATATCTTGATGGAACCATCCCTAAACCAATGAAATTTATCTCGGTCACTGACTCTACTACAACTGCTGTCAGTGAAAGATTAAATCCAGCCTACACACATTGGATCCGTCAAGACAACATTATCTTAAGCACACTGATGACTTCTCTCTCTGAGTCAGTGCTTGCTCAAGTGGTAAACTACACCACATCCATGGCTGTGTGGAATGCTCTAGAGGAAACCTTCTCCTCACGATCCCGTGCACGCATCATCCAAATACGCACCCAACTGGCTACTGCCATGAAAGGCAACAAAACAGCCAGTGAATATTTCCAATTTATAAGAAGACTTACTGATGAGCTCGCTGTTGCTGGACAGCCCTTGACACAGGATGATATCATCACCTACATACTCGCAGGCCTCAGTCACGAGTATGACAGCTTTGTTGCCTCTTTAACAGCACGAATTGACAACATTTCTCTTGAAGAGATTTATTCTCTACTACTGACAACTGAAGCCCGAATTTCTCGCCATCAGCTCACTCCCAATATTCAGCAATCCTCTGCAAACATGGCACAAAGGCATTACAATTATCCAAGGCACAATTCAAATCGTGGTGGATTCAATTCCACTAACAGGCACAATCAATTCCCCACCACTTGCCAAATCTGTGGTAAAACCGGACACACTGCTAAGAAATGCTATTTTCGTTTTGACTTGTCTTACCAGGAATCTCCACCACAGCAGCCAAAACAAGCATTTGCAGCCATACGTCATGGACTTGATTCAGGAGAAACACCATGGACTGCTGACACAGGAGCAACACATCATCTAGCAAATAACATTGCTGATTTGAACCTGCAGAAAAACGACTACACGGGTTCTGATTGTGTGCACGTTGGTAATGGGCAAGGTTTGCAAATTTCCAAAATAGGGTCTTCCAAAATTACAACTTCTCATTCTACATTTTTATTAAATCAAGTCCTTCTTGTTCCAGAAATACAACAGAATTTACTTTCCGTCCATCAATTTTGTGTTGACAATAACGTGTATTTTGAGTTTCATGGTTTCTATTTTCTTGTGAAGGATTACTTGGGGAAGGTCCTTCATCGAGGCTATCTCCATGATGGTCTCTATCGGTTCACCCACCTGTCCACCATCCCTCGTGCATTGTCCAGTGTTCGGCAGCATGATTGGCATCGTCGACTCGGTCATGCTTCTAGTCCAATCGTCAATCAAGTCCTATCCGTTCTCTCATTACCTGTGGAAAAATCTAAAACACATGCTGTGTGCCCTGAATGTCAAATGGCAAAAAGCCATAATTTGCCTTTTATTTCTTCAAAGTTTATTTCTTCAAACCCTTTGGATTTAATTTTCACCGATGTGTGGGGACCTGCCGCGACAACGTCCACATCCGGTGCTAAATACTATGTTAGTTTTCTTGACGATTATTCAAAATTTTTGTGGTTGTTTCCCATTCATTTCAAATCTGACGTTGAACAAGTATTTTTAAATTTTCAGGCGTATGTGGAAAAACAATTTGACCGTAAAATTAAAGCCATTAAATCAGACTGGGGTGGTGAGTATCGTCGTCTCAACACCTATTTTCAACGTCATGGTATTCACCACCGCCTAGCCTGTCCACATACACACCAACAAAATGGGTCAATTGAACTAAAACATCGGCACATTGTCGAAGTTGGTCTTAGCCTATTAGCACATTCAAATATGCCTATGAATTATTGGGAAGATGCCTTTCATACAGCCACTTATATCATCAATCGTCTCCCTACTCCTGTTTTGTGTAACAAATCCCCCTTTGAAATCCTTTACAATCGAATTCCTGATTATCAGTTTCTAAAGGTTTTCGGTTGCGCTTGCTGGCCATATTTACGACCATATAACAAAAATAAACTGAATTTTAGATCTAAAACGTGCATTTTTATTGGCTATAGTCTTTGTCATCAAGGATACAAGTGTTTAGATTTATCTACAGGAAAAATTTACATTTCGCGACATGTTGTTTTCGATGAAACTCTATTCCCCTACTTAACACAATCTGTCTCAAATACAAATTCCAACACCTCTACATCAGCGTCTTTGCCTCGACGATGTCTCCCGATTTTGCAAACTAATCCTATTATCACATGCACATCACCCGCACCATCTGTCTCACTCTCTGCAGATACAGGTCAACAAACTTCTCAAGCAGCCCCTGCCAGCCCTGAATCTCCTCCACCTGACGCATCAACAGACGCAATTCCACACCAAACAGCCCAGATGGTTCCATCAAACACTCACCCCATGGTGACTAGATCCAAGAATAATGTTCACAGACCAAGGCAAATCAGTGATGCCTTCATTCGCCATCCATTACCAAGGGCACTTCTAGCAGATCTCAGCCCCAGTCTCACAGAACCATCATCCTACAGTGAAGCATCGAAATTCCAACACTGGAGAGAGGCCATGAACAAGGAATTCTCAGCCTTGCTGCAAAACGGCACCTGGACTCTTGTATCCACTCCAGCAGCAGCCAACATAGTGGGTTGTAGATGGATCTACAAAATCAAAAAGCAAGCCGATGGGACCATTGAGCGTTATAAAGCTCGTTTGGTTGCCAAAGGCTTCCACCAGCAAGAAGGGGTTGACTTTACTGAAACATTCAGTCCGGTTATTAAACATGCCACCATCCGCCTTGTCATTTCCATTGTTGTCACCTCTAACTGGAATATCAAACAGTTGGATGTGCAAAATGCATTCCTACATGGCGATTTGCAAGAGACGGTATACATGACACAACCACAAGGATTTGTGCATCCACAATTTCCAACTCATGTGTGCAAACTACACAAATCCTTGTATGGTTTGCGGCAGGCACCCAGGTCATGGTTCTCTAAACTGTCCACAACACTCAAATTATTGGGATTTGTTGAGAGTAAGGCCGATCCTTCCTTATTTGTGCTACAGACATCAGCTTATAACATCTACATTCTCATCTATGTAGATGATATTCTCATCACGGGATCCAGCAATTCAGCTATAGCAGACATTATCCACTCCTTGCAAACTCAATTCGCACTCAAGGATCTCGGCAACCTTACCTACTTCCTTGGAATTGAAGCTCTTCGCTGCCCCGAAGGAATGTATTTGACCCAACGCAAATACATCATCGAGCTGCTCCACAAAAGCAAAATGGAACATGCTAAACCATGCAACAGCCCAATGTCCTCCACTTGCCAGCTCACCTCTATAGATGGCACTCCTTTTGCTGATATAAGCCTCTATCGAAGTGTGGTTGGAAGTCTACAATATCTGGCCTTTACAAGACCAGATTTATCATTTGCTGTGCACAAAGTGAGCAAATTCATGCACAATCCCCTGGACTCCCATTGGCTTGCTGTCAAGCGTATATTACACTATCTTAAGCATTCCATTTCCACCGGCTTACTCATCACCAGGAATACAGACTGTCAGCTCCAAGCCTTCTCCGATTCTGACTGGGCAGCAGACAGGGATGATCGGCGATCAGTAGGAGCATATTGCATCTACATGGGATCCAATTTAATCTCCTGGAGTTGCAAACAACAACCCACTGTAGCCAGAAGCAGCACTGAAGCTGAATACAAGGCCATTGCCAACGCTGCTGCTGAATTGATTTGGTTCAGATCAGTCCTAAAAGAGCTTGGGGTTCCTTTACAACGCAGTCCTATCTTATGGTGTGATAATATTGGGGCTACATACTTGTCATCCAATCCTATGTTCCACGCTCGAACCAAACATATCGAACTCGATTTTCACTTTGTTCGGGACCAGGTTTCCAACAAAGAATTAGTGGTTCAATTCATCTCAAGCAAGGATCAACTGGCTGATGCTCTCACAAAACCATTACCACCGATCAAGTTTCGACAAGTTCAGCTCAATCTGAATGTCCGTGATCTACCCTTCAGATTGAGGGGGCGTGTAGAGAATCAGCTAAAGATAATGGAAATCAAGGAGGATGATCAGCAATCAAATACAATCAAAGGAGAAGATACACAATTGAACGTTGGGGGAAAGCAATCAGCAAAGGAAGAGCAGAGTCAGCATAACTGGAAAAGGAAAACAAAGCCAACTAAGGAAAGTCAATTGTGACTTAACTCTGCAGATCAACAATCAAGGAAGACACACGATCCTTTACCGTTACAATATTGAGAGTTTTGAATGTATCAATTGTAAGCTATATATATAGAGTACAGGACACTTGTAATTCCACACGAAACAAATAAACATAAGATACATCTTTCTCTCTATCCTTCATATTCTTTTATTTTATAGTTACGAACGCAGTTTCAAGCCCCAAGAGTATTAAAATTCAACCGGCCTGTATCTTGTTAGGGTCAAATCAAAGACTGTTTGTAGTAGGCAAGTTCCGAAGAATCTCTGGTGTTTTAATTTCCCCTTGTTTTCTTGACATTAGAAAATAAATAATAATAATAATAATAATAACAACAACAATCCCAATCCAACCAAATCAAGGTAACTTGTACCGTAAGATATCTATCGCATCTATTACTCTCGGAGCGTTTTAACCCTCAAATCTCTATGTTGCTGAAATGCAGGGATTCTTTGTTACCGTTACTGTCATCTTCTATGTTACCGTTACTGTCATCTTTGCTAATATTCTTAACTCTCTCGTCATATCTTCGTCAGCAGTTAAATAATTTCTTAAAATTAAAAAAAAAGCTCCAATACGAGGGGTGTGAAAAGATTGAGATATAATTCATCAAATAAATGGACAGGTAATATAACCAGTTTAATTAATGAACGAAACCTAAAGTGAATGAAACTTTTAATTGATTACTGGATAAAATTAGAGGGTTTTTGACAGTTCGATTCAAAAGTATTTTTGAAAATAAATAAAATGATTTTTTATTTATTTTAAATATTCTTAGATCATATTCATATGCTGAAATCAAAATAAATTTTTTGAAATAAAAAAAATATTATTTTTATATATTTCTAAATCAAAGACTTATATAGCTAAAACATCTCTCTTTCACTTTCCACTTGGGAAATTAGGAAGGAAGAGTATACATTGTGGAGGGAATTGACCAGGCAGATGCAGCAATTCCGAAAAGAAATAAAAACTGAAAAGAAAGATCTAGGAAAGGACTCTCAAGACTCTATCGACCCTGTAGTCTTGGACTTAGTCATGTTAACAATTTTTTCCAGTGGTCTGTGTTAATTCGCTTATATATAGATATTGATACATATGCTCTCTACAAGAAAAAGTGGTTGCAGAAATTTAGTGGGGGGAGAGAATTGGTTCGGGGCTTCTTTACGCAAATCTTCTGTGGATCAATTGCTGCTTATTTAGTTGGGAGGTGCATAGTCATGTGGTTGTCCTGGCTGATGATGTTGCTATCATTGTGGCCAGTGGCTGCATCAACAGCAAGGTCAGATGCAAAACCTGGCTGCCATGATTCTCTAACACCGCCAACATCGAGGTTAGTGTGTGTAATTTGGCTTCGTTGGAGTTTCCAACTAGACTTCGATTTGGTCAATGATACGTGACTGCTTGCTAGCCAGCACCTCTATCTATTTTGTAATAACTCCTTGATTTCAATGATTTTTTGATTGTTTCACTCTGTCATCATATCTTCGTTCAGCAGTTAAAATAATTTCTCTAATACGAGGAGTGTGAAGAGATTGAGATATAATTCATGAAATAAATGGACAGGTCAAATAACCAGTTTAATTAATGAACGAAACCTAAAGTGAGAAAGTCTTAATTGATTACGGGATAAACTTATATATAGCTAAAACATCTCTCTTTCACTCTCCACTTGAGAAATTACGAGGGAAAAGTATACAGTGGGGAGGGAATTGACCAGGCAGATGCAGTGATGGTCTGTTTGGGAAGCATTTCATCAGTATTTGTTTTTTTTAAATGATTTTTTAGTATTTTTAGATTATTTTGATAATTTAAAAAAAATATTATTTTAATATATTTTATAAATAAAAAAACATTTAAAAAAACAATGACAAGCAAACTCTACTATATTCTGAAAAGCTTTGCATGCCACCTAGATAGCCTGACCTGAGAAGGTGGAATGTTTCACAGTACTAGGAATCTTCTACATATGTTTTTCTGGTTTTTAAAAATAAAAACTGAAAAGAAAGAAATAGGAAAGGTCTCGTCATGTTAACAATTTTTTAATATTATTAAAACAGGATATATTTTCTTAACATCAAGTGGCGGTATCCACTTGGTAAGTACGGTGATGGTAAAACATGACCTAAAGGAGTTGGTATCATCTCAATTATTTAACGTAATTAGGTTTCTTTGCATTTTCTTATGACCGTAGATATTACTTTATATGTTTATATGTGTGTTACCTGACCTTCAGCTCCATGGCATGCTCGTATAGGCTTTTTTTTTTTTAATATATATATATATATATATGTATAGGCTTCTTTTTTTTTAATATATATATATATATATAATTAAAAAATAAATAAAAAGCGTGGTTGTTTCACTATTTACCTAGATACATATTATAGTAAATTCTAATAGTAAAATTATCAATTTAACCCTCAGGCTGAAAATTTAACCCTCATAACCGGAGGTATTTTGGATATTTCCCGAGGACATGTGTCATAACCCAATTTTTGGGTTACTCCCCAAAATCTACCAAAAATACCAAAAATAAAATAAAAGGGGCCGGCATGGGTAGAAAAAAATCAATGTGCAAATTTTGGTTCTTTTCAAGAGTCTAATTGTATATCTTTTGTTCCAAAAAATGAGAGAAAATACAAATTCGAGGTAAAAATTAAGTCAAAAATCATAATTATATTTTTTATAGGCCAATTTGATTTAATCATGGGCTAATTCAAAATATTATTATATTTGAGAATTAATTTAGGGTCCAATTGAAGAATTTAATTAAGTGCAAGGACTTAATTATGTCTTAAATTGATCAAATTAATTTTATTAAGGGCTTAATTGATGAAAAATGAGATTCTTGAATTTTATTCGGGTTTAATTGATAATTTTAGAATTTTTGGAGACCCGATTGAATTTTTTCCAAGCTAATTGTGCAAATTAAGGGTCAAATTGAAGTTTAATTGTCAATTGAGGGTCAAAATGCACAAATCAAAAGAGAAGGACTAAAATGAAAAAGCACGCAAAAGATAAGGTTAAGTTGAAATTTGGCCAGGGGTATAATTGCACAAAATTACAAATTTAACTTCAATTAAGGATGCAAATAATACAATTACAAATTGAAGGACCAAAGTGTAATTGTCCATTAACTATTTTCAACAACACGTCGCCGGACCAGCCACCAACAAGCTGCAACAGCTTGACTTCTTTTTTTTCTGCCATTAATTATCCACCGAAAGCAAGCCTCTGTCATCCTATAAATAGAAGAAGAAAACCGAGCACAAGGTGTCCAGAAAGGAGGAGGAAAACACCTGCAAAAAATAAAAAAGACAGAAAAACGGAGGGAAGACATTACAGAGGAGGGACGAAAAACAGAGTAAAAACGAAGGAAGACTTCACGAAATTTTGATTTTTCTGTTCTTCCCATCTGCTCATCTTCATCCTCCCTCTCTGCCTTCACTCTTCCCCTCACTCGAAAACTTCCATCTCTTTTCTCATTCTTCAATCTTCTCGGTCGAACAGGCCCCTGTCTCGCCTCTCTCTCTCTAACAGACCGAGGCCCTCTCTCTCTTCGCTTCCACTCTTCGGCCGGCCAGTCACCACCACCGAAGACCACCCAACCACCTCATCATCACCAGACTCTCCACCACCTCCCCAGCAACGCAGCCACCATCTCACGAGGAGCACAGCAGAGACAGCCCCGCCATAACCAAAAAAACCAGCGACTTCCGATGTCCATTCCGGCCGCCACAGACCTTCGTTTCCAAAACGACGACGACAGGAAAGACCACCACGAGCTCCTCTACAAGTCTGTGTAATCAGGTAACCATATCGTTGATGTTGGACACTTCGCATGAACAGTGCACATGCACTGTTCTTCTTCTTCGTTTTCGGTTTTACGTTTTTCTTTTTGATCGGGCCGGGTTGACCCGACCCAGCCCGAGATCAACTGGGCTTCCAGCCCACGATGGCTGGAAGCCCAACTCATCTAACCGAGTCTGTCACCCACTATGGTCGACGACCGGTCCACAGTATGTGGGCTTCCGACTCATGAGAGTTGGAAGCCCGACTTGCTCGAGGGTCGACGACTCATAGTGGCTGCAGCCCAGCCCAATAAAAAATAATAAAAATAAAAAATAAAAAAAATAATAAATAATAAAAATAATAAATAATAAAAAAATAAAAAAAATAATAAAATAAAAAATATTTTTTTAATACTTTTGAAAGACATGTTTATATATATATTTTTGTTATTATTAAAAAAGTCAAAATACAAATGTTTTCGTGCATACTGCCGAATCCCAAAACTTTTCTCATTGTATTTTTCGTAAAAAATATGTGCATATTTTTCCATATTTTTAAAACAAAATTTCGGATATCGTAACCGGTTTGCGACTATCCATTGGTATTCGCCCAAAATGTCAAAAATAATTCAACAACCTTTCGGTTTTAGCTTTCGTGGTGTAAATTTACATAGTAAAATACACCCACAAATAAAATATTTTTACGGTGTAAAATTACATTGTATAATACTTCCGTAGATTAAAATAATTTTAACTACGGTGTAAAATTGCATTGTAAAGTACACCCGCAAACACAAAAAAAATGTATTTTTTTAAAATGCAGTGTAAAAATTCTAACCTAGAAAAAACAATCAAACAACAATGCAGCTTACCTTAGGTAGGGTGCACTGGGGGTGATGCGTCTTCCCCTTGCACAATAAGTCTCCTTACCCTAGACTTTCGCAGACCAATAGGTTCCTAGTAACCTTAATACTAGGTGACGACATGTAGTAAATTTTATAGTTGTAAATTTTACGACTAATAAACCCCACATTTTCACCGCGCGTCGTTGCCCCCCCGAACCCAGGGGTGAAGGCGGGGCACGAAGCGCGTCCAAAAATCACCGTCGCGACAACATGTATGGTATTTTCAAATTACTTGGGTTTTTTGGTATTTTTCGTATTAGTGAAACTATCATTTTACTCATAGGAGCTGACAAAAAGACGTGGAACAGCGGGTGTGTTTTCAGTTTTTCACATATTCGTGCACAGTAAAACTACGCAAATACCCTCAGAAAAGATAAAAATGAAGGCCTAGAGCTGGGGGCATTGTGGTACTTCATTCCTGGTTTCTTGTGGTTATTGCTGGGTCCAGGGGTGTATAGATAATTTATCATTTTTTATTTCTTTTTGGAGACACTGCAGGTGTGTCGTACAAACGCATGTGTAAGCATCTTTCAGGCGGTGCATACAATGTCATTTGGCCATGGAAATTGTTTAATCGTCGTGTCAACTAGTGCGCCGCCATGTCCTTTGCCTCCTAGTGCGGAGTGTGTTGTCTGAAGGTGGTCAGTGAAGCGCTGGTGGACTATTTTTAGTTTTTTATCTCTCCTACCGTTGGAAAAATACATGTAGGTCCTTCATGTCTATGATTGTTTTATTTTAGTGTATATTCTTTTGATTTCAGTTTTATTGCTAATTTCTTCAATGGAATTTTTTTTTCAATTGAAACTAATTATATATGTTGGTTTCAATTTCAGTCTTTATTCTTTTGATTTTGGTTTGTTTTTGGTTCCTTTAATTTTTTCAGTTTGCAGGTTTTAATTTATTTGAATTTTGTCCTTCAATTGAAATTGGTCATATATGCTACTTTTCATTTCAATCTTTACTCTTTTATTTATTTAACAAAATTACACTGCAAATTTTTTTAAATGCCTTTATTTGTTTTTGTCACAAGGCTTTTATTTGTTTCAATTTTGTCCTTCAGTTGGAATTAATTATATATATTATTTTTTATTTTGTCTCTTATTATTTGAACTTTTTATTTGGTATTAATTTTTTTCCTGTTTTTGACAGTGTTTATTTTTTATTTGTATTTATGCATCTATGCTTTTAGTTTTTGTTTTTAATTTTTTTAATTTTATTTTTTATTAAGATTTTATTTTTATTCGGTTCAATCCTAAAATTTTAATTTATAGTAGTGATCATTTTAAAATTAGTATTTATCCCTTTTCCCCTTTGTTATTTTTTTTTGTGTTTTCTGTTATTTCTATCTTCCCTTAAAATTCATTGGCATATAAAAGTATCATTGTATTTTCAATAAACTCATTTGTCAAGTTTTTTTTTTTCATCTTAGTTATACATTATACAGTAAATTAATTATAATACTATTAAAAGAAAATAAATAAATAAATAAACATAGAATTAAAAGATATATTTGTATTCTTACAATGATTTTTTTGTTATTATACTTTAAGTTGGGTGACAACATCATATTTGACCACATATAAAAATAATAAACAATTAAAACTTATGGTAAAATGATGAAAATAAACTTTTCAAAAATAAACATGGGTCAAAAAGTGTTTTTGATTATTCACAATGGCTTTTTTTAATTATAAAATCAATATTGAGACAATTCTATATTTGGCTGAGTAAAAACACAAAATAGTACTCTTCTATTGTTTTGTTAGAAGCGTTTGTACACCACATAAAGAATCTTGGAGGTGCCTACACCTTTTTAGCTATGCGTGTGGCACAGAATATGTGGAAATGTCAGATGACAATCCTTGCTCAGGTTCTGGATGCTGCCAAACCTCAATCCCCAAGGGCCTCAAATCACTTCGCTATTCATTATCAACTTATTACAACTACACGAACGTTTCGGACTTCAACCATTGTGGATTCGCTTTTATAGCGGACAAAAGCTCCTTGAAGATTTCAGATTGGCCGCTCTCTCGCACGCCAAAAGATGGAAATGATGCATATGCAACAGATGTTGTGATTGAATGGGTAGTTGAAAATAAGACGTGCGAGCAGGCTATAGCTTATACAAGTGCATATGCTTGCGGCACGAATGCAGATTGCAGTTACCCTGAGAGTGGTCAAGGATATCGTTGCTCATGCAATGAAGGTTTCGAAGGAAATCCATATCTCCAGGAAGGATGCCAAGGTAAACTGGTTATTGCCTTTTGGTATGATTTAATCCTTAATTATAGTTATGCTTATGCAGGTTATATATGTTGTTCCCGTAGTGTTCATCAAGATTACAATATGTATTTGTTTTGGAAGTATTCTTAGATTCAAATCCGGGAAAAGATAGATTACAAATTCAAGAATGGGAAAGGAATATACCATTTTGTTAGTTTAAGAATGTCCTTGTTCTCGTTTTTTAATTAATTCTTTTTAAATTTTTTTTTTTTAAATTTTTTTTTTTAATATTTTTAAATCGTTTTGATGTGATTATATTAAACATTATTTTTTAAAAATAAAAAAATATTATAATATATTTTTAAATAAAAACACTTAAAAAAAATCAATATCCTGTAATCTCTATCTAGCCATCTCCACGGTGAAGAATAATAAAAAGAAATCTGTTTTCGAAGCTCGAAATTTAGGCTTGCTTGAGATTTCAAAATCATTATTTGGCTGTGCCAAGCATTCTATTTCACGTATATATAATTAACTTGAGCTTCATGCCCGATCACATTTTTTTTTTTTAATTTGTATATTCAAGTTTTTTTACTAATATTTTTAACGTTTACAATAGATAAAGATGAATGCAAGGTTGAAGGAAAAAAGCCTTGCCAAGAAGGTACTTGTGAGAATACAATTGGAAATTACGAGTGTTGATGTCCAATTGGCAAGTACGGTGATGGTAAAATAGGATGTAAAGGAGGTGATATCATCTTAATTATATCAGGTAATTAGATTTCTTTGCATTTTCTTGTCACCATAGACCTGATTATTTGAGAATATAATTGATATTAATTTTTTAAAAAAATTATTTCAAAATATATTCAAATGATATTTTTTTTATTTTATACATTATTATATGAAAATGATTTATTTATTTCAAGTAGTATATACATTTATGCTCCTATAACTAGTGATTAGAGATGTGAGTGTGTCTATATATATATATATACGAGGGATTTTATAATACATAAAAAATAATTAGTAACATCCTATTTTTTATTTTCTAATATTCTCTTTGAAAAACAAATATCTTCACTTAAGAGATTTGATTTTTTGTATATCTCACTCCAGCTATAAATATTCCATATATAAAATTATGGTCGTACTATAATTTGTCGATAGACTAAATCAAATCAATCAATTTATTCAAGAGCCAATTAATGACATGGAATTCTTTTGTCGATGCCATTTTAACCAATTACTCGTGTGGATTGGGTACAAATTAGCCTTTTAAAGCATTCAATTTTGTCAATTAGCCTTCCTTACAAACTTTATTTGTAATTAGATAGTTGTTTCACAATTTTCTTCTTTCCCGAGTATGAATAATTAGTTTCAAGTAAAAAAGTGCACTTATCAGAGGTGTACAATATTTATCAAATCTAAATATTAGAATGTCGTGCTTGCTTATCATAGATGAAAGATTTTCCTATCAGAGGTGTACAATATTTCAGTGCACCTAAATCTAAGGGGTTGGTTTGTTAATTAAAGCACTGTATCAAATCTAAATATTAAAATACTTTTAAATGTTATGCTTTTAATTAAAGCATTGTATCGATATTTATCATGGGATGCTTTTAAATGTTTTTTTTTAATAAAAGTGATAAACATAAATTTAACATATCACTAAAAAACCCTCTAAAAATTGCCTCTCTTGATCTTGACTAGAGTAAGTGATCTAAATATATTTTATATCTTTCTCTCTCGACACCCTTTGAGTATATAAAAATCCTCCAATAACTAAAAGGTTGACCCCAAGTCAAAGTCTTTTTTATTGAAAATCATGAAAAAAGGTTCCGCTAGGCAGCTCACTTTCCTTGACAATGATGGATATAGAAGACTCCCTACTTTTTTTTTGTGGATTTTGATGGATAAAAATTCGCAGTGGAAAATCCCTTTCCATGGTCATCTTCATTTTTTTGCACGATAAGGGATAGTCTGTGTAACTATTGATATCAAGCGTTCTTTCCAGGAGATAGATTACAAATTCAAAAATTAGAAAGGAATATACCATTTTGTTAATTTAAAAATGTCCTTGTTCTTGCGTTTTAAATAATTTTTTAAAAAATTAAAATTTGTCTTTGAATTAAAAAATTTAAATTGTTTTTATTTAAAATAATTTTTTAGTGTTTTTAAATCGTTTTAATGTGATTATATTAAACACAAGTTTTTAAAAAATTAAAAAAATATTATATACTATATTGCTTAATGTGTTGGCAGTGATGATCTAATTTTCTGCGAACTCAGGCCACCATTTCCGACGAGACAACGACCAGAAGATCCACCACGATATCCTCTACACGAAGGTACCAACCGTTTCTCTTTTCTTCATACTTGAAAAATCAGCTTCACTTCACTGTGCATCATTTTCTCTGCTTGCAGGGAAGATGAGCATTTTCATTTTTTGACGGGCCGGGTTTTGTGCCCGGCCCGATCCATGAAATTTTGAAGCCCATCCTTAGAGTAAATGGGCCAAGGCCCAAGATCAGATTGTTTGGGCCACGAGCCCAACTCTAGATAGGCTGGGCCGCGATCCCAACTCCAGATAGGCTGGGCCGCGAGCCCAACCACAATGGGCGGGCTGGCAACCCAGTCCCATATGGGCGGGCTGCAACGACACCCATAAGCTGGTCGTGACCACATTCATACTGTATGTGACCAATTCACCCCTATATATATATAAAATTAAAAAAATATATAAAAATACAATTTTAAAAAATATTTTTATAAAAAAATGTGTTTTTTTTTTGCATACGGCCAATACACTAGCATATTTTTTAAAGTTGTTCTTCTTTAAAAAAAATATATATTATTATCTTGGGTTTGAAAAATGAGTTTTAGCATGGATTTTGCAAAAAAGAAAAAAATCATTTCTTGCATTTTGAGTTTACAACAAGTTTGTAAAATCAAAAGGGTATTGGCCAATATTCCAAAAATTTAAAAATCTTTTTTTTTGGGTCTATTATTCACCGTCGGTATTTGGATAAATAAGTCCTAAAAGGGGTTAAAATCCAAAATATTCTGTGGGAATGATATGCTATTATTCACTGTTGGTATTTGGGTAAATAAATCCTAAGGGGTTATTACTCAAAATATTTGGCGGGAATAATATGTTATTATTCACTGTCGGTATTTGGATAAATAAGTCCTAAAGGGGTAAAAAAATCCAAAATATTCGGTGGGAATAATGTACTATTATTCAATGTCGATGTTTGGGATAGTTAAATCTTAAGGGTTTAGTATCCAAAAATATTTGACGGAGTAATATCCCATTTGCCATTTACTTAATATATATTTTGAGAGAGCTAGTCATAAACAAACAAAATGTCAAGCAGTTTACCTTAGGTAAGGCGTACTAGGGGTGCTAAAACCTTCCCTTTACGCAACCAGCCCCTTACCCTAGAATCTCTAAAAGACCAGTTTTAGGTTTCCTAGTAACCATAATACTAGGTGGCGACTCCCCTTTTACAAAATGGATCACCCCCCCGAAATTTAATCCCCCCGCTCATGGGGAAGAGTCGTCACGCCGCCGCATTATACCAAACATTTTTTGGGGTGCGACAGAATGGCGACTCCGCTGGGGAGCTGGGGAGGTGGCGACTGTTTTATTTGTTTATCACATGTTAATTATTTATTTGTTTAATTTATTTATTCATTTACTCTCATGTTGCTATGGTTTATTTGTATATTTTTTTATAAGCTTTAACATGCATTTTTACATCCTGTCATCATGGATCACTTTTTTATTATTTTGAGAGCACACACTAAACTTTAAGTTAAGTGGGGGACTAGCAGCTTACCTATGACTTGAGTCAAGGTTGAAGTTTGTGTAAACCCCAACTCTTTGCTGAGTGTTTAGACTGGTGGTGATTGGTATACGTGCCATATCACTATCTGCTGAACCCCCATATCGCCTTTACGAGGGTGATCACTGGGACAGCAAGAGACCCTCTTTAGAGACCAATTAGTAAACCTACCTTATGTCTCACATAAAGGAACTAGACCTATCATTAGGATGTATGCTCTATAATATCTTTTACATAAAATGGAAAAACCTAAAAAAGCATTTTTTGCTTTACAGGTCTTGTGAACGAAATGGCCACAATCACTAAACTTTCCCTCATGGAGTATAGGAAAAGTTTTGAATTGTCACAATTGACTGAAGGAGACTGCCTTAAGGGCGATGCTATGAGGCTATTACCAATCAAGAATCTGGGTTGCGTTATAAATGAGGTGAACAAGTTAACGACTCATTTTCAGAATGGGGATAAGGACGCATTTTTCAGAAAATATGGACGCCTGATGGAGATTGCAAAGGTGAATGTTTTAAGCCCAGCAGTGCGAGCTCTAGTTCATTTCTGGGACCCTGACTACCGTTGTTTTTATTTTGGGAGCATAGATCTATGTCCTACTATGGAGGAATACGGATTGTTGACTGAGTTTCTGAATGACCTGTACAAAATTTATTTCCCTTTGAGATCTGACAAGGTCATTCCTGAACTGTCGAAGCTGCTCAGGATCCCAAACTTGGAGAGGGCTTTAGAAAAGAATGTTGTTGGTCTGAGATGGAAGATGCTGGAGTTGGAACTAGAACAGAAGACCGGATCAGAGAAAGAAAGGTTGATTGCATTAGGCATATTTGGCCTTGTGTTATTCCCAAGTCGTACGGGTATAGTAAGCTTAGAAGCCGCCGCCACTTATGTGGAGTATGACACTTAATCACCGTCGGAAATCAACCCCGTGGCCTCTGTTTTGGCTGAAACCATCATGACACTTAATCATTGTCGTAAGGCCGGGAAAGGGGCAGTGAGATGTTGCACGCAGCTGCTATATATCTGGATGGTTAGTCATATCGAGACAAAAAAACCTGTCTTTAATAATTTTTGGTGGTTCAACCAAAAACCATTGAGGATAGTGGAGGAAGAAGAATGGGGAGATCTAGACAACCAAGGTTGGGTAGAAAAGCTAAGAGCTATACCTAGTGGTGGTTTGAAATGGAAGGCACCCAGGGCCAAAGCGGTGAATGTTCTAATGAGTTGCGGACAAAGGTGTTGGGTTCCGTTGGTAGGGATTACTGGTTATGTGAGTTATACTCTTGCTCTCATGGTAAGACAACATGGGGGCATGCAATTCGTTCCAAGGACCAAAGGGGTTGCTCAATTTTTTTGTTTGTTTAAGGATCCCATTGCACAAGAAGTCGTGAGAGCCATCAAACAAGACTGGAAGCATCTAGTTTTGCTAGAAATAAAAGGTTTGGGGAATCCTAGTGCAAGCAAAGGGTATGCAAAATGGAGAGAATTAGTTGCCTCAGCCTCGGCCAATGGAGAAATAAAATCTCCACAAACTGGAGAAAAGTCTGTTAAGAGGAAAAGAGTTGATAGTGAAGAAGAATTGAGGAGGCAAATCGAAAAGCTTCAGATGGAATTAAGCAAGACCCGAAAGGACAAGATGATGATGGAAGAAATGGTGTTGGAAGGTGATAAAAGGAGGACATTTTTAGATGAGCAATTACAGTCTAGAGATGCAAGACTAACCAAGCTCGAGTTGAAGATGGTTGAGAAGGAAAATGTTAGGGTTGGAATTGAGAAGGAATTAACGGAGATGAATCAGAAGTGGATGCAAAGTTGCTCTAAACTCAGTGCATTGAAGATCAAACATAATGAATGCCAAGAGAACATAGAGTATTACCAAGAGAAATTTGTCGAGACCCAGTGTGAGGTGATGGATAGAATTGAAAAGTATGAAGAATTGTATAAGAAGTATGTAATGTCGGAAAGTCGTTTGGTGGAGCCTGTGAAAGATGAAGGCGTTGAAGCAGAATTGGCGATTAAAGAAGACGAGATAAGAACTCTGAAGACGAAGCTCGGCAAAGAGAGAGAGAAGATGAAGCATATGGAAGAGAAATTAGCATTGATAGAATAACACAAGGATCAGATCGATGCTAATAATATTTCATTAAACAGAACCAACATGTTGCTTATTGAAAAATTGTCAAAGATGGATGAACAGATGGATGAAGCTGCTGCGCACGCTCGGGTCGTTAGAACCAACGCTAGAAATGTGGGGAATGACATCATCCGTTATCGGCGAAGTCTAGCTAAAACTGATGCTTTCTTGGAGACAATCGAGAACCGCGGATTCACTTTCCTACCTTTGGCTAAAGAAGTAGCGGAAGAAGAATTTTAGTTTGATTTTCCTTTTTATGTTTTCAAAAAAGATGTAACAATCTTATCCAACATCAAATAAAAGGGCGTTGACCCATCTCTTATGCAAATTCTGTCTTTTGGTAAATATGACTTAAGCAAATGACCCGAAAAGCAGTACTCCTAGCGGCAATGTGACAAGAAACCCGTATTCTATGAAGTGATTGACCATTAATTGTTCACAAGAAATCCATTGCATTACATATCATTCATACAAGCATGTTCATCATACCACATACATTTTACATTCTCCTATGCATTCATGCAAACAACTCAACAATGAAACATAGGTCCACCTACGAAGGTCCACAACACTCGTTTAAGAAGAAGAATGGAAAATGAAGAAAGGACTAAGCCAGAATCTCCATACCAAAGAGAGCTCGAAGCTGTCCGAAACGATGTGGCATGTTTAGCTAGCATGCTTGAGAAGGCATTAAGAACGAGAGATGGAGAAGGAACGTCAGCTCAGATGGATGAAGCACCACCAGCAGTTCAAAGCCCGGGGGCACCTCATATTCTAGGGATAAGCTCGCCAAAGAAACAACCCGAATCCACTTGGCCCATTCCAATCCCTGTTACGTTGGATTTAACAGAAGAGGAACCACAAGATTCTAGATTGTTTGGCCATACAGGATATGACAAGTGGTTGGCACTAGAAGAAAGGTTAAGAGCCATCGAAGGGAATGATCTATCCGACCCCGTTAGGGCAGCCGAAGCATGCTTGGTGCCTAACATCGTGATACCACGGAAGTTTAGAGTTCCGGAGTTTATCAAGTATAGTGGGACAGAATGCCTAAAAACCCATCTTCGTTCCTACTATAACAAGATGGTGGAGGTCATACACGATGATAAACTGTTGATATACTTTTTCCAGGACAGTTTGATAGGGTCGGCCCTTAGCTGGTACATGAGATTAGATAACATCAGGATTAGAAAGTGGGCAGACTTGGCAGACGCTTTCTTGAAGCAATACAAGTTCAATATGGAGATTGCTCCTGATAGGACCACCTTTACCACCATGGAGAAAGGGGTTCAGGAATCCGTAAGGGCTTATGCATAGAGGTGGCGAGATCAGGCTGTTAACGTACAACCACCGTTGATAGAAACAGAAATGGTGAATTTATTTGCTAATACCTTTAGAGCCCCATATTATGAGCATTTGATGGGAAGTTCAACCCAACATTTTTTTGATGCGGTGCGAATTGCTGAGAGGATTGAGCAAGGAATCAGGAGCGAAAGAATTATAGAACCTGTAGAGAAGAGGGGTTTCGTCGGGAAGAGGAAAAAAGTTGAGGTGAATAATCTTGAAGACAGGTACAAGGGGAAGGAGAAAAATTACAAAAGCTACCAAACCCCTACACCCCAAACCACCAACATCAACTTTTCCAAACCCCCCACTCCAAACCAACATTTTCACCCAAAATTCCCCGCGCATAACCAAAACAACTTCCAAGGGAGAGAGTACCAACAACCAGATGAACAACTACCACCTTTGCCCATGACTTTGAAAGAGTTATACGCACAGTTGCTAAACATCGGACATATTGCTCCCCTACCACTACCCCTTTTGAAGCCACCTTTCCCTGTCTGGCACAACCCCAATCTGACTTGCGAATACCATGCTGGTAATGCGGGCCATAACATCGAGACTTGTGTAGCATTTAAGAGGAAGGTATTGCAACTGATCAAGATCAAATGGATCACCATTGAGGATCCGCCCAATATGAACCTGAATCCTTTGCCCAAGCATGCTGCAGGAAGTAGTGGGGTAAATGCAGTAGAAGTTGATAGCAAAGTAAGGGCTCTCAAGGTGACTATGACCAGATTATACAGTATGTTGGTGCAATCTGGACATTTGATGGGATCAACCGAGCATGACATGGGCGAAAATGACTTTTGCCCATTCCATAATGAAAAAGGGCATCACATTGATGAGTGTGCCGAATTCCATCAAAAAGTCACGAGGATGTTGACTTTGGGGGAGCTAAGGATAGAGAGTATGGAAAGTAGTGGAGAGGTAGCGGGAATAGAGAAATATAGAATCCAATCGACAGCTAGTGGTCTATCGAAGTTGGTTTTGTATAAGTCCTCATATGCAAAGAAGGTGAACTATAAGGCAACACCAGGAAACTACGTTGTCATCTTAAATGGTGAAGCTCCTTCCTTCCAAGCTGAGATAGGTGGTTTGACCCGAAGCGGTCGTTGTTTCACGCCTGAGGAGTTGGCAAATCAAAAAAAGACTAAGGGTAAAGAGGTGATCGGTTTTGAAGAAAAGTTGGAGGTAAACAAACCTGTGACAGAGGAAGAGACGAACGAGTCCTTGAAGCTGATGAAGCATAGTGAGTACTGTATGGTGGACCAGTTAAAAAAGACCCCTGCCAAGATCTCCATTATGTCTTTAATACTTAGTTCTGAGCCGCATGTAATGCCTTGCAGAAAGTACTAAATGAGGCTTATGTGCCTCAAGATATTGAACAAAAGACAATGGAGCATCTGGTAGGAAGAATTCATGCTTCAAATTACTTATATTTCACCGAGGATGAACTCGATGCTGAAGGAACAGGACACAACAAGCCTCTGTATATCACATTCCGATGTAAAGATTGTTTAATTGGCAAAGTTCTTATTGATAATGGCTCAGCCCTGAATGTGTTGCCAAAACATATATTGGAAGAGATGCCAGTAGATCCCTCTCACATGCAGCCAAGTGGGATTATGGCTAGAGCATATGATGGTGCACCGAGGCAAGTGTTGGGGTCGATCGAAGTTGAACTCGCCATAGGTCCCCAAGTCTTTTTGATAACCCTTCAGGTGATGGACATTCACCCTTCCTATAGCATGTTGTTGGGAAGACCATGGATACACGCTGCTGGGGCTGTTGCCTCTTCACTGTATCAACGTTTGAAGTACATCGCCAATGGTGTCCTGGTTACTGTTAAGGCTGAAGAAGCTATATCTATGATGAAGAATGTGGCGGTACCTTTCATTGAAGCTGAAGATTGTATGGATGGAAACCTGCATGCGTTCGAGGTTGTGAATACTGAGTGGGTGCCTGAGAATTCTATAAGAAGGAAACCAAGGATCTAAGAGGCCACTAAAATGGTCGTTAAAAGCCTTTTGAAACACAAGGTTCCTGCCCGATTTGGTGCAAGAAAAAAGAAGCTCGAGTGGATTGGGATAACGAAGTTGAAGGTCGCAGAGCAAAGGTTTGGTCTGGGATATAAACCTAGAAAAGAGGATTACCAACGGGTTGCTGTGGCAAGAAGAGAAAAGAGAATGGCGAGGATTGAAGGAAGGAAGCCTGAAGAAGAAAATTTAGTCATTCCTCCGATCAGAGTCTCATTTCCAAAGGCAACATATGTCATACAACCTGATCAAGGACATGAAAGCTCTCTTCAGAAGTTGTCATCTATGAGCATAAATATTGTGGAAGAGAAGGAAGTCAAGGGTGTTGTCAAGAAGATTCAGCCACAAAAAAGGGATGAAGAGCTACCACAGTTGACCATCTATGCTGTAGAGGAAGTCACTGCCCATACATGCATTCAAAAGTTAGCCAAGGGAGAAAAGTTCCAGAATTGGGAGACCCAAGAAGCTCCATTGGTTTTCAGAATGTAATGAACAATGTTTTTTTTTGTTATTTTTTGATTGTTGTTTGTTTTGTTTTAAGGCCCAACAGGCCAATCGAATTTTATTTTTGTTTTGTTGTGAACCGAATTTTTATGAAGATCATGCATTTTTGTTCATCCCTCTTCTTATTTCTATTTTGCGCATTTACACTCATTTTCCGCTTTCAGGAACCCTGAAAGCGGAACTTCCACAACACCACTTGCACTTTACACTGAGAATGAATGGCCGAATTTTAAAAAACACATAATAGCTGTAAAAGAGGAAAAGGGGGATAACATTAGGGAATTTACGAAGTTATTAGAGCAACACGAACAGGTTTGGAAACCCGCTAAGGAGGAACTTGAAACCATAAATGTGGGTACTGAAGAGAACTAGAGAGAGCTCAAGATAGGAACCTTGATCACACAGACGGAAAGAGAAGAATTGATTGCACTGCTTCAAGATTACACAGATGTTTTTGCTTGGTCTTATAAGGATATGCCTGGTCTAGATACAAATATTGTAGTACATAGGGTGCCATTGGAAGAAGGGTGCAAACCGATTAAGCAAAAGCTAAGAAGAACGCATCCAGAAGTTTTGATCAAAGTAAAGACGGAGATTGAAAAACAATGGAACGCTGGTTTCCTATAGGTGGTCAGGTATCCGCAATGGGTATCCAACATAGTAGTGGTACCCAAAAAGGAGGGCAAGATTCGAGTTTGTGTGGACTTTAGGGATTTAAATCGTGCTAGCCCTAAAGATAATTTCCCTCTACCACATATAGATATGTTAGTGGATAATGCAGCTCGTAGCTCCATGTATTCCTTTATGGATGGTTTCTCAGGTTATAATTAGATAAAAATGACGTAGGAAGATAAGGAAAAGACGATATTTGTTACACCATGGGGAACTTTCTGCTATAAAGTCATGCCATTTGGGTTGAAGAATGCTGGTGCCACTTACCAAAGGGCTATGGTGACTTTATTTCACGATATGATGCACAAGGAGATTGAAGTATACGTGGATGACATGATCGCTAAATCTGGAAAAGAAGAGAATCATGTCAAAGTATTGAGGAAATTATTTGAAAGGTTAAGAAAATATAAGTTGAGGCTTAACCCGGCAAAGTGTTCATTTGGGGTGAAATCTGGGAAGTTGTTGGGATTTGTGGTAAGCGACAAAGGAATAGAAGTGGATCCTGAAAAAGTAAAGGCTATTCAAGACATGCCAGCTCCGAAGACTGAGAGGGAAGTAAGAGGATTTTTAGGAAGGTTAAATTACATTGCTCGATTCATATCCCAATTAACCACAACCTACTCAATCTTTTGTTTGTTAAGAAAGAAGAATTCTGTGATTTGGAACGCAGAATGTGAAGCTTTTGAGAAAATCAAGCAGTACTTGCTAAAACCACCTCTACTTGTTCCCCCTATACCAAAAAGGTCGTTGATATTGTACTTAACAGTGACGAAAACAGCGATGGGATGTGTTCTTGGGCAACAGGATGAATTCGAGAGGAAGGAAAGGGTCATTTATTATCTAAGCAAGAAATTCATGGAGTGTGAGTCTAGGTATACTATGATTGAGAAGTTGTGTTTCACACTAGCATGAGCTGCAAAAAGGTTACGACAGATATGTTGTACCATACCACATGGTTAATTTCTAAATTAGACCCGTTGAAGTACATCTATGAAAATCCCTACTTATCCAGCCGAATTACCAGGTGGCAAGTTCTGCTATCCGAGTATGACATAGTGTACATGACAAGGAAAGCTGTAAAAGGGAGTGTTATTGCTAATCACCTGGCAGACCATGCGATGGAGAATTATGAGCCCTTAGATTTTGATTTTCCTGATGAGGATGTGTTTTCAGTTGAGGAAGAAAAACCAGGATGGTGGACTATGTACTTTGATGGTGCTGTGAATATATGTGGTAACGGGGTCGGGGCGGTGATAATATCTCCTGACAAGAAACAATACGCAGTTTCAACCAAATTGCAATTCGGGTGCACTAATAACACAGCCGAGTATGAGGCATGTATTCTTGGTTTGGAGACTGCATTGGAGTTGAACGTAAAGAAGATAGATGTTTATGGGGATTCGATGCTAATTATGTGTCAGGTAAAAGGGGAATGGCAAACCAAAGAAGAAAAGCTAGTACCCTACCAAGAGTACCTATCTAAACTAGCCGAAGAGTTTGAGGAAATAGAGTTCACACATCTAGGGAGGGAAGAAAATCAGTTTGCAGATGCTTTGGCTACACTAGCTTCTATGGCTAGAATAGACTTCGGGCAAAACTTACAGCCGATACACATTGACATCAGAAATAACCCATCTGATTGCTGCTCAGTTAAAGGAGAAATAGATGGGAATCCTTGGTACTACGATATCAAGAACTTCATTCAAAATCAGGCTTATCCCATGGGGGCATCCAACATTGAAAAGAAGACTTTGAGGAGACTAGCAATTGATTTTTATCTTGATGGAGAAATTTTGTATAAGAGGTCATCTGATGGGATTTTGCTGAGATGCCTAGATGGAGTTGAGGCCAGAAATACGCTGCGAGAAGTTCATGAAGGGATCTGCTCAACCCATGCTAGTGGACATATGATGGCTAGGAAAATACAAAGAGCTGGTTACTTCTGGATGACATTAGAGAAGGACTGCATTGATTATGTCCGCAAGTGTCATAAGTGTCAGATTTATGGTGACAAAATGAGTGCCCCTCCGACCCCTCTATTCAATTTGTTATCTCCATGGCCTTTTGCGATGTGGGGAATTGATGTGATTGGACCTATCAACCCAAAAGCCAGCAATGGTCATAGGTTCATTCTCGTGGCAATCGACTACTTTACAAAATGGGTAGAGGCCGGGTCATTTGCTCATGTAACACAAAAGGTGGTAAAGAAGTTTGTTGAGAGAGATTTGATATGCCGGTACGGGCCCCCAGAAAAGATTATAACTGATAATGCACAGAACTTCAATGGGAAGTTGATAACAGAACTCTGTGCTAAATGGAAGATCAAGCATTCAAATTCCTCTCCTTATAGGCCAAAGATGAATGGTGCTGTAGAAGCTGCTAACAAGAACGTCAAGAAGATTGTTCAGAAAATGGTAGTCACCTATAAAGATTGGCATGAAATGTTGCCGTTTGCTCTTCATGCATACCGTACCACAGTTCGGACCTCAACAGGAGCCACTCCGTACATGTTGGTGTATGGGATGGAGGCAGTCATGCATTTAGAGGTAGAAATCCCATCATTGAGAGTATTGATAGATGCTGAACTAGATGAAGAAGAATGGGCAAAAGTCAGATATGAACAGTTGAATTTGATCAGCGAAAAGAGGTTAGCTGCAATCTGTCATCATCAATTATACCAAAGAAGGATGGCCAGATCATATGATAAGAAAGTCCGACCTCGAAAATTCCAAGAAGGCGATTTGGTATTGAAGAAGATATTGTTTGTACCAGGGCAAGATCAAAGTAAATGGGCCCCGAACTATGAAGGCCCTTATGTGGTGAAGAAGTCGTTCTCGGGAGGAGCGTTGCTATTATATAGAATGGATGGAGAAGATCTAGTCAGGCCTGTGAATTCTGATTCTGTAAAGAAATTTTATGCTTGATATGTTGTAACCTTCCTCAATAAGATTAAAATTCAGCCATGAATTCTCGTTGCAAGATTTATTTATTTTTATTATTATTATTTTTTTTCTTTCACAAAGTGTGATTTTTGATATTTATTTATGTTTTTATCATTCATTTATTGACATATTTTATGCATCACACCGGGGGCAAAAAAAAAATCATAAAATAGTGATTTGCTTTAAAAGTGTCAATTTGCATAAACAAAACCATGTTTGTATTTCTTTCATATACGTAGTTTCAGATTTTTTGGACATTATTATAACTTCAATGGAGCTAGATGGGGCCCTATATGGAACGAAAAATCTCTTCACGAAGCATGGAGATATAGCATGGGAAACACATCCTATGAAGGACGGCTACAACGAACAGGGGGGCCTATGTTTCTAAAGAGGTAACAAAAACATGCATATTATTGTCATAACGCTAACCTGACAAGAAAGGTGTGTCGAAAATTGATGACATTTCGAATGGTGCGGAATATGGAGAAACAGAGTCTCGAGTCAACAAAACCGCGGAATAAGAATCAGTGCTGTTTCGAGTCGGGTCGGTTACCCAGAAAAAGAGACCACGGGTCGGTCACCCATCAAATGAGGCCATGCTAGCCGGGTCGGTCACCCAGAAAAATGAGACCACGGGTCGGTCATCCATGAAATGAGGCCATGCTAGGCGGGTTGGTCACCCAGAAAAATGAGACCACGGGTCGGTCACCCATCAAATGAGGCCATGCTAGCCGGGTCGGTCACCCAGAAAAATGAGATCACGGGTCGGTCACCCATCAAATGAGGCCATGCTAGCCCGGTCGGTCACCCAAAAAAATGAGACCACGGGTCGGTCACCCGTCAAATGAGACCATGCTAACCGGGTCGGTCACCCATCAAATGAGGCCATGCTAACCGGGTCGGTCACCCATCGAATGAGGTCATCCTAACCGGGTCGGTCACCCATCCAATGAGGCCATGCTAACCGGGTCGGTCACCCAGAAAAATGAGACCACGGGTCGGTCACCCAGAAAAATGAGACCCATATCCTCCATTCTATTTTTCTTTACAACACTTACTATTTAAAGTCTTTCACAAAGACTTTAGTCGTAAGCATTGTAAAGAGGGGGCATCTGTTGCTACCCAATTTTTGACTCATTATTTTTTTATGTTTCGAAAAAAAGTATTTCAAAAATAGATTTTGGGTTCAAGGGCGAAAAAGAGCAATTTGAGAGTTTATTGGTCGATTGAGGGTTAAATCGCGAAAATCAGGAGCCAAGGATCAGATAAGGAGATCGCGCAAAGCCAAAGACCAGATTTAATTTTGATGGGATTTAATTGCATAAAAAGTTTAAATCCAATTGGGTGTATTTAGATATTTTTTAAAAAGGACCAAATCATATTTTTCTTTCCTTCCTAAAATATTTCGAAATCTGCATTTTTTTAAAAATTAAGCATTCACTGTTTCGTTGCTTTGCATTGAATTTTCACAGTCATCAAATTTTCTTCCCTTTTTCAATCAGATTTTCTTCCTATTCAATGTTGGTTTTCTTCCCATCATATCGGCGAGGCAGTCAATTTCTTCCCTTTTTCAATTTGATTTTTTCCATTTTTCAACTCCATCCCAGCAAGACAAGATCAAATTTCTATATCAATCGTGATTTTCTTCCCGATATTTCCATCAAATCTTCCCCCCTAATTCTCCTCCATTCCTCTTTATTTGTTGATTTACTTGCCTTAGCACTGCAAGTTCGTCCCGGTTTTTAAATAGAGTGCACGGTGACAGAAGGAAAGGAACAAAAAGAGAAAGAGAAGAAGGGAGAGTGGATAGAGGAGAAGAGAAGAGACTTACGTGAGAATTTTGTAGTAAAGGGACAGAAATATAGAGAGACCCGAGCATTTGTTTTCTTTGGTTTTACTCTGCCTTTCTCTCTCTAAAAACAGAGAAACCTCTGTCATTTGTTTTCTCTCAGGTCAAGCTTCAACAACCAATTTCCAACCACCATCACCGTCGACCAGCCCCAGCACCACCTAGCAAAACCATCATCCCTGCCATAAACCCTCAGAAGCAGCCATATTCTCTGTTAGAAAAAAAAAACAAAGTAACCCGAAGAAGACGCCCAGCCCGTCAGTTTCAGAGGTATCGTCCGGCGAACTCAGGCCACCATTTCCGACGAGACAACGACCAGAAGATCCACCACGATATCCTCTACACGAAGGTACCAACCGTTTCTCTTTTCTTCATACTTTAAAAATCACCTTCACTTCACTGTGCATCATTTTCTCTGCATGAAGGGAAGATGAGCATTTTCATTTTTTGACAGGTCGGGTTTTGTGCCCGGCCCGATCCATGAAATTTCGAAGCCCATCCTTAGAGTAAACGGGCCAAGGCCCAACATCAGATTGTTTGGGCCACGAGCCCAACTTGAGATAGGCTGGGTCGCGAGCCCAGCCACAATGGGCGGGCTGGCACCCCAGTCCCATATGGGGGAGCTGGCAGCCCAGACCCATATGGGCGGGCTGGCAGCCCAGCCCCATAGGCTGTGGCAGCCCAGCCCACCCCTATATATATATAAAATTAAAAAAATATATAAAAATACAATTTTAAAAAATATTTTTATAAAAAAATGTGTTGTTTTTTTTTTTGCATACGGCCAATACACTAGCATCTTTTTTAAAGTTGTTCTTCTTTAAAAAAAATATATATTATTATCTTGGGTTTGAAAAATGAGTTTTAGCATGGATTTTGCAAAAAAAAAAAAAAATCATTTCTTGCATTTTGAGTTTACAACAAATTTGTAAAATCAAAAGGGTATTAGCCAATATTCCAAAAATTTAAAAATCTTTTTTTTGGGGTCTATTATTCACCGTCGGTATTTGGATAAATAAGTCCTAAAAGGGGTTAAAATCCAAAATATTCGGTGGGAATGATATGCTATTATTCACTGTTGGTATTTGGGTAAATAAATCCTAAGGGGTTATTACTCAAAATATTCGGCGGGAATAATATGCTATTATTCACTGTCGGTATTTGGATAAATAAGTCCTAAAGGGGTAAAAAAAAATCCAAAATATTCGGTGGGAATAATATACTATTATTCAATGTCGATATTTGGGATAGTTAAATCCTAAGGGTTTAGTATCTAAAAATATTTGACGGAATAATTCCCCATGTGCCATTTACTTAATATATGTTTTGAGAGAGCTAGTCATAAACAAACAAAATGTCAAGCAGCTTACCTTAGGTAAGGCGTACTAGGGGTGCTAAAACCTTCCCTTTACGCAACCAGCCCCTTACCCTAGAATCTCTAAAAGACCAGTTTTAGGTTTCCTAGTAACCATAATACTAGGTGGCGACTTCCCTTTTACAAAATGGATCATCCCCCCGACATTTAATCCCCCCGCTCATGGGGAAGAGTCGTCACGACGCCGCATTATAGCAAACATTTTTTGGGGTGCGACAAAGGGTTCGAAGGAAACCCCTATATCGTTAAATAACCAATTAGTTGTATACTGAAAACAAACTCTTTTTACATCGTTTTTTTTATGAGTCGTCAAGGGAGCTTTCCTTCCAGGTGCTCTGCAATCAATTTAATAGACCCATGGACCTATATGCTTACAAATAACATTAACGACCTATCACTACTTGAAAAGAACAAAAAGGAAGGAGAGAGCGAGGTGGTGATGTCTATAGAATTGGAGCTTTCCACTGGAAACCGCGCAATACCCACTACTTTATCTCAGCACTGGAAAGTAATCATCTTTTTAGAATTTAGGGTTTTGAGGAAGCTGATAAGGTTAAATGGATGGATCTAATATCTTGATCCATCTAGATTTTGATTTGAATGTGTGGATGGAGACTGGGTTGTCCGGTGGAGTTGATAGAAACTTTTTAACATTTTGATTAAGAATTTGTGATCAATTCGTAGTGTTTTCATATTCAAACTTTGCAAACGCTGAGAAAATGCATAACCAGACAGACAAACTTTACGATGAGATGGCGAGACTTCATGATGAATTGTAGATTTTGATTTGGTCAATGATACGTGACTGCTTGCTAGCCAGGCACCTCTATTCTGTAACAACTCCTTCATTTCAATGATTTCTTGATTTTTTTAACACTCTCATCGTATCTTCGTTCACCAGTTAAATAATTTCTTAAAAAAAAAAAACTCCAATACGAGGAGTGTGAAAAGATTGAGATATAATTCATCAAACAAATGGATAGGTAATATAACCAATTTAATTAACGAACGAAACCTAAAGTGAATGAAAGTTTTTATTTATTACGGGATAAACTTAGAGGGTGTTTGACATTGCGTTTATAAAACATTTTTGACCAGGCAGATGCAGCAATTAATGGTCTCTTTGGGAACCATTCATAAGTATTGTTTTTCTATTTTAAATGATGTTTTAGTAGTTTTAAATTATTTTGATGTATTAATATTAAAAATGATTTTTAAAAATAAAAAAATATATTATTTTAATATATTTCTAAATAAAGAAAAATTAGAAAATTAAAAAACATTGCATGCCATCTAGATAGCTTCTACCATCGGGATTTACCTGAGAAGGTGGAATGATTCACAGTACTATGAATCTTCCATATATATTTTTCTTGTTTTTAAAAATAAAAACCGAAAAGAAAGTTCTAGGAAAGGACTCTCAAGACTCTATCGACACTGTAGTCTTGGACTTAGTCATGTTAACAATTTTTTCCAGTGGTCTGTTAATTCGCTTATATATAGATGTTGATACATATGTTCTCTGCAAGAAAAGAGGTTGCAGAAATTAGTGGGGGGGAGAGAATTGGTTTGGGGCTTCTTTACGCAAATCTTCTGTGTGTCAGTTGCTGCTTATTAAGCTTGGACGTGCATAGTCATGTGGGTGTTTTTGCTGATGATGTTGTGTTCAGTGGCTGCATCAACAGCAAGGTCAGATGTAAAACCTGGCTGCCAAGAAAAGTGTGGGAATGTTAGTGTTCCTTACCCGTTTGGGATATTGGAACCAAGTTGTGCCATGAACAAGAAGTTCTTCCTAAACTGCACTTCTAACGATGAAGGTCATCCTGAACTGTTGTTTGGAAACATGCGTATTAGCGATATATCAGAGCTGGAGGGCACACTAACTGTACACATTCCTGCTGCATTCAAATGTTATGACAAAAAAGGGATAGAGACGAACTCCTCCTCATGGTGGAGGATCACCCTTGGATCAGGCCCCTTCATGTTCTCACACACAAGAAATATATTCACAGCTATTGGTTGCGATGCCTCAGCCCGGGTGATCAACTATGAGTTCACTTACGGAGCTGCCTGTCTCTCCTTATGCACAGAAAATGTGGAAATGTATGCTGCCAAACCTCAATCCCCGATGGCCTCAAATCACTTCGCTATTCATTATCAACTTATTACAACTACACGAACGTTTCGGGCTTCAACCATTGTGGATTCGCTTTTTTAGCGGACAAAAGGTCCTTGAAAATTTCAGATTGGCCGCTCTCTCGCACGCCAAAATATGGAAAAGATGGATATGCAACAGATGTTGTGATTGAATGGGTAGTTGAAAATAAGACTTGCGAGCAGGCTATAGCTCATTGGTCTACAAATTATATATTCAAATAAAATTGTGTGTTTACGAAACAAAGATTATTGACTCATCCATGAGTTTGCAATTCGGCAGTACTCTTGAACGAGTTGATAACTCAGATCACACACCTGTACACCCCTATTGTCTAATGGCGTCAAGTAAATTTACTTTCATTTTATTAATTAAGCTAACCACAATGTTTCAGTAGATATAAATATAAATTATTGAACATGTATTTTTCAGCGTTTCTACATTATTAAAAAAAGTCAAAAAGTTATACTCAAAATACTGAACATGTATTTTTCACCCTTTCCTATTTTACTATAGATCCACAACTAAGTCATTTACTCGCGCTTCGTCGCAGCCGGAACTACATTTTTTTCAACACAAAAAAAAGCCTAAGATTTTCTTATAACATTATAAAGAATTTCTGTGAAGCACGACTTTCCAATCCAATATATCAATTTTAAATTAATATAAATTTATCTATTTAACAGGTTTTCACAAAATCACTAGTATAAAATTAAATCATCTATATACAATTATTATCATCATTCAAAAAGAAAGAAGATTTGGATAAATGCATCATCGAATTCATTGTATCATGATTAGTTTATTTTATAATCTAATATAAATTAAAGACAATAATAAAATATAAATTATGGAAACACCTACAATAATTAAACAATAAAAATAAGTTGTTGATTTTCTACCTATTAAAAGAAGAAAACATCATTGAAAATTCATTACTACGTTACTATCATTATCATGGCTACAACAATTAAAATTATCATTATCATCACTCCTCAAAAAATGAAAATAATTAAATTGCTATGAAAAATAAAAAAGAAGCAACAAACTTTTAGAAAAAACCAAGCAAGAAAACAATAAAAAATCACTAAAATCATCATTATTATTGCGTAAACAATGAAAACCATAATATTATCTCGAATAATAATAAAACAAATTAGATATTACGAGTATAAAAAAAATCATTGTATTTTCAAGTTATTAGATTTGTTTTTTTTTTATGACCGGTGTGTTCGGGCTAGCTGGCGCGCACCTCAACTATTCCCCTGTCTCACTTGAACATCCTGCAAGCCCAAATGAGCATGTAAGACACCGCAGGGGTGACATGGATACCAAGCAGGGATTGAACCAGGGTACTAAAGAGGGGGGAAACCCCATTAGCTCCTACTGGGACTCGAACTCGGTCCCAAGAAGGAGGGCGCCCCCCCACCATACCGCTGGACCGGACCCCACTCGATAGGTAATTAGATTTCTTATTATTACAAGTGTCGGTGTCCACTTGGCAAGTACGATGATGGTGAAACGAGATGTAAAAGAGTTGGTATCATAACAATTATTCTAGGTAATTAGTTTTCTTTGCATTTTCTTATAATCATAGACGTGTCTGTTCGAAAGTGTAGTTGAAGTTGTTTTTGAAAGTTTTTTTTTTAAAAAAAAAACACAAAAAAATGATTTTTTTTATTATTTAGAAATGCATTACAATGATGTTTTTTTTAAATATTATTTTTGATATCGACATATGAAAATAATATAAAAAACAAAAAAAAATAATTTAAAGTAAAAAAATCAAATTATTTTAAAATTACTTTTAAAATACAGTGTCAAATCGAGCTTCATTGCATGCTCGTCTAAGCTATATATATATATATATATATATATATAAACTAGAATATTAAGAGAAGTAAAAAAAACACTATAGATACCAACTTAAAAACACAATAAACAGTTTTGGTGATTTTGCCGCTCCACTTAAAAATATTTACATTGGCTTATAAAAGTGTCATATTATTTTCAATAGACTCATTTGTCAAGTTTTTTTTTCTTCTTCTTAGATATACAGTAAAATAATTAAAATACTATTAAGAAAATAAACCTAGAATTAAAAGCTATTTTGTATTTTTAAATGATTTTTTTGTTATTATAATTTAGGTTGGGTGACTACTTGATATTTAACAATATATAAAAATAATAAACAATTAAAAATTATCACGTCAAATAACCAGTTAGTTGTCTACTGAAAAAGAACACTTTTTACATCATTTTCTATGAGGAGTCAAGGGAGCCTTCCTTCCGGTTGCTCTGCAATCAATTTAATAGACCCATGGACCTAAAGCCTTACTTGGGCCTTAGGTCTTCTATCAAATTGAGACCATTGTCATAACCTAATTACTGGGTTACTCCTAAAAGTCACCAAAAAAAAAAAAAAAGAGATCGGCGTGGATAGAAAAATGAATGTGAAAATTTTAGTTATTTTAGTGAGTCCGATCGTATCTCTTTTGTCCCCAAAAAATAGAGGAAAGTACAAATTTAAGGCAAAAATAATTTATCGTTGGATAAATTTGTGTAAAAATTAAGTCAAGAGATATAATTATATTTTTATGGGTCAATTTGATTTAATTGTCGGCCAATTTAAAAGTATAGTTATTAATTTAGGGTCCAATAGAACGATTTAATTAAGTGCAAGGACTTAATTATACTTTAAGTTGGTTAAATTGATTTTATTAAGGGCTTAATCAATGAAAATCCAGTTCTTGAGTGTAATTTAGGTTCAATTGAGAAGTTTGGTGTTTTCGGAGACTGAATTGAATTTTTCCAATCCAATTGTGCGAAGTTAGGGGTCAAATTGAAGACATCAAAAATTTAATGGTTAATTAAGGTTCTAATACCATAAATCGGAAGCCAGTGACCAAAATAAAAAAACAGTGTAAATCTAAGGTTGTTGTCAAAATTTTAACGGGGTTACAATTGCACAAAATTAAAATTTCAAAACCAATTGGTGGTGCGATTGAACTAATTAAAAATTGAGGGACCAAAACGTATTTACACCCTCCCCACAATCATCTGCGTGACTGCACTGTTCAGTCACCTGAACAGTGTACGCACGCCACCTGCAAGTGCATAGGCAGGCAACCCATCACTTCACACAATGGGTAGCCGAAGGGTTGCCTCCTTTAGCCTATAAATACATGCAGGGAGGGGACGATGAGCGGGGGACTGGAGAAGAGGAAAAAAAATGAAAACAAAAAGAAAATGAATAAGGGAAAAACAGGGAGGAACGAAGAGGGAATCACGTTATAGAGGAGCAAGAAGCCAGAGAGAGAAAACACAGTGAAAGAAAGGGGAGAAAATTTTTCACAGAGAGAGGGAGACGACAAAATGCGACCATCATCTCTTTATCTTCCTCATCTTTGGTAGAGCTAGCCTCCACCACAAACATAACAGCCACAACTAGCAGTAGCACTAGCTCCACCGTGACAACCACCAACACCAGCAACTCCTCCTTCTCAACGCCAACAACTCCACTTGAAGGTCTAGCTCACCCTCCTCGGGTCTGTCAAAGAAGCAGCAATGACCAACAACCATAGCAGCATAAATTCATCGGCTTCTAGCGCCTCCTCCAGCCACCACGAGCCACCATTTTTTACGCCACCACCACAGAGACAACAACCTTGATCTCCTCTATCCGGCAACAATAGAAGATGAGCTCCTCATCATGGTAGGCTGACCACCATTTTACTGTTCACGAAATACGTGCACTATGTTAATTCACATGTTCTAAACGATGTCGTTTTGTCTTTTCCTTTTTTTTGCTTTGTCTCCTGTGTGTCTTGGGCAAGACTACTGTCATAACCCAATTCTTGAATTTTATTCGGGTTCAATTGATAATTTTGTAATTTTTGAAGACCCAATTGAATTTTTTCCAAGCTAATTATGCAAAATTAAGGGTCAAATTGAAGTTTAATTGTCAATTTAGGGTCAAAATGCACAAATCAAAAGAGAAGGACTAAAATGAAAAAGGCGCGCAAAATTTAAGGTTAAGTTGAAATTTGGCCATGGGTATAATTGCACAAAATTATAAATTTAAATTCAATTGAGGATGCAAGTAATACAATTACCAATTTAAAGACCAAAGTGTATTTGTCCATTAACTAATGTCAACAACACGCCGCCGACCAGCCACCAGCAAGCTGCAAAAGCTTGACTTTTACTTTTAACATTAACTACCCACCGAAAGCCTCATGATCCCTATAAATAAAAGAAAAAACGAGAGAAAGGAGGGGAGAAAAACTTGCAAAAAACCAAAAAATTGAAGAAGAGTTTCGGTTACAAAGAGGAAGAAAAACGAGAACAGAGAAAAAAAAATCTGAGGAAGAAAACGCAGAAAATAGGAAGAGATTCTAGGAAAATTACGTTGATTTCTGGTATCAAAAACATTCCCAACAAATCTGAAGAAAAACACCATCTTCTTCGTCATCAACACCTCCCTTTCTCTCTAGTTGTAGACCCAACGCTCTCTCTCTCTTTCTTAATCTCGGCCGGCCATTCACCAGCCATACAACCACCCAACACCTCCCTATTCACCACCTTAAGCTTCGACCAGCCACCGTCTCCGACCACCGGTCGCCCCCTCGTCCTCTAGAAGGTCCCAACAGCTTCCTCAGCAAGATTTTCCTCTCCATCACCGACGACGAGGAGCACAGTAGAGACAGCCCGAACAGAGCATAAACCGCGCGACTTTCGACGCCCATTCCGGCCTCCACAGACCTCCGTTTCCAAAACGAAGACGACAGGAAAGACCACCTCCATCCCCTCTACAAGTCGGTATAATCAGGTAACCCTCTCATGGATGTTGGACACTTCGCATGAACAGTGCACATGCACTGTTATTTTTCCTCTACGTGTTTTTTTTAATTTTATTTATTCTTTTTTTTCTGGATCGGGTCGGGTTGGACCGACCCAACCAGCAGATATGTGGGCTTCCCAAAACTTTTCTCATTGTATTTTTCCTAAAAAATATGTTGCATATTTTTCCATATTTTTAAAACGAAATTTTGGATATCGTAACTGGTTTGCGATTATCCATTGGTATTCGACCAAAATATAAAAAATAATTCAACAACCTTTCGGTTTTAGCTTTCATGGTGTAAATTTACATTGTTAAAATAGACCCGCAAATAAAATATTCTTACTACGGTTTAAAATTACATTGTATAATACATTTGTAGGTTAAAATAATTTTAACTACGGTGTAAAATTGCATTGTAAAATATATTCGTAGATAAAATAAAACTTATAACTTCGGTGTAAAATTACATTGTAAAGTACACCCGCAGACAAAAAAAAATGTTTTCTTTGAAAATGCATTGTAAAAATTCTAACCTAGAAAAAAAACAATCAAACAACAATGCAGCTTACCTTAGGTAGGGTGCACTAGGGGTGATGCGTCTTCCCCTTGCACAATAAGTCTCCTTACCCTAGACTCTCGCAGACCAATGGGTTCCTAGTGACCTTAATACTAGGTGGCGACTCCCAATATTTATAGTTTTAAATTTTATGAATATTAAACCTCATCATTTTCACGGTGTGCCATTGTCCTCCCAAATCCCGAGGTGAAAGGCGGGGATCGAAGCACGTCCAAAATCGTCGTCGCGACAACTACTCTCGGCCCAGCCTAGTTGGCTTGGCCGGGTCCAACCCAACCCATTAAAATTGGGCTTTGGCCCATCTTGGATGGCTGACCCATTTAGTTCGGCCAGGCCCGACCAAATTTGTTTTCAGTTTAATTTTAATTTTTTTAAAAAAATCATTTTTGAAAAAATAAAAAATGTGTTGTTTTCGTGCATACGACCCGATTCCAAGGTTTTGACATCGTATTTTTCATAAAAACAAAATTCATGTTTTAAAACAAAAATTAGATATCATAACCGATTTATGATTATCGGTTGGAATTTGACCAAAATATCAAAAATAATTATAAATATTTTTGTTTTTATCTATTAGGGTGTAAATTTACATTGTAAAGTACATCCATAGATAAAAAAGGAGGGTTTTAACTATGGTGTAAGTTTACATTGTATAGTACATCCGTAGATAATAAAAAAGATTTTCAGTACGGTATAAATTTACATTGTAAAGTACATCCGTAGATAAAAAAAAGGTTTGTAGTTGCGATGTAAAATTACATTGCAAAGTACACCCGAAAACAAATAAAAAGGTTTTTGAAAATGAAGTGTAAAATAGTTTAACTTAGAAGAACAATCAAACAACAATGCAACTTATCTTAGGTAGGGTGTATTGTGGGTGATGCGTCTTCTCCTTGCATAATAAATCACCTTATCCAAGACTCTCGTAGACCAATAAGTTTCTAATGACCGTAATACTAGGTGGCGACTCTAATAATTATAGTCATATTTTTTATGACTATAACACCCCTCTATTTTCACCACGCGATGTTGTCTCTTCTAATCTAAAGAGAGAATGGTGGGGCGCAAAGCACGTAAAAATCACCGTTACGACACCCATTATCGTTAATGGGCTTGTAAGTAACATTAACGACCTATCACTACTTGAAAAGAAAAAAAGGAAGGAGAGAGCAAGGAGATTGTGATGTCTATAGAATTGGAGCTTTCCTTGTACATTGGAAACTGCACAGTACTCACTACTTTATCTCAGCACTGGAAAATAATCATCTTTTCAGAATTTTGGGTTTTGAGGAAGGTTAAATGGATGGATGTCATATAATAGCCACTCAAGGGAAAAAATCCAGTGGTATTTTTTTAAAACAGGATATATTTTTTTAACATCAAGTGGCGGTATCCCCTTGGTAAAACATGATGTAAAGGAGGTGGTATCATCTCAATTATTTCACGTAATTAGGTTTCTTTGCATTTTCTTATGACCGTAGATATTACTTTATATGTTTATATGACGCAGAACGGAAGACAAACACGATTTACCAATGTAAATAGTAAAGAAAATTAAAAACACTTTCACTGAAAAATTCAAAATTCTTATTATGCCCGTGTCCTCTGTTCTTTCCCGTTTAAATAGGCAAGACCAGATTTCAAAGGTAATTCTGCCATAATTCTAAAACAGTAAACAAAAATAAATGCAGACAATCTGCCATAATTCTAAAACGGAAAATAAAATAAATGCATAAAGAAAACACACTTAATTGGGAAATGCAAAAACGGAAACAAAGTAATGGCAGAAAAACTCATGCACGTCACTGGGATTTGGAGACATTGCAAGCTGAGAATCCAGCTTTTAATTCTTGATCTTCTTGCTGCTAGCTAGCTTGTGATTTTTGGACCGTTCCTTCTTCTTATTCATCTTCTTGTCTAACACTTCTTTGATAAGAGGAATTATAGAAAGATAAGAAGAGAAGAGTAATTGAGACAATTGTTATTATTGATTGTCCACTCTCACAAAACCTGTGCCTCTAAATAGGACACAATACAACGGTAATACAAAGAATTAGGAAAAACGGGCACTAGAGCTTAAGACCAGGAATGCGTCCAGCTCATTCTTATCCCGCTACTTATTTGCTTGACAATTTCAACTAAACAAAAGCAATGACTTATTCCACTAATTAATTCAACACGTAACACAGCCATGCGAAGCCATGCAGTGGACTGTAAAGTGTTCTCATCAATCCATCCCCCTTTGAACAGCCTTGTCCTCAAGGTTGAATTTGGGATAAGTCTTGGTAAATCGCCACAAGTTCTCCCATGATGCGTCCTCAGGAAGAGCTCCTTTCCACTGAACCAGAATCTCTGTTTTTGGATGATATTTCCCTTTCTGAATCACCCGTCGGTCTAAGATGGCCTCTGGTTCTGGTAACAAAACTTCCTCAACTGAAATGGGTGGCAATGTTACCACCGTATCTTCCACGACAGGTCCCCACTTCTTTTTGAGCAAACTCACATGAAACACATTATGTATCCTTGCGTCCGCAGGCAGGTCTAATTTGTAAGCCACCACCCCTACCCGTGCAAGAACTTTAAATGGCCCAAAAAATCTTGGGGATAACTTTAAGGAACTCCAAAAGGAGACCGACTTCTGGCGATAGGGTTGCAGTTTCAAAAACACATAATCCCCGACTTGAAAGGATACTTCACGACGATGCAGATCAGCGTGCGACTTCATTCGCTCCTGGGCCAACAATAGGTTACGCCGAAGATCCCTTAATGTCACCTCCCTTGTCTTCAGAATGTCATCCACAACTTGCAGTTTGATCGCTTGCCGAATGAACTACCGTATTATACCCATATTCAGCCCAAGCAAGCCACTCCATCCATTTTTTTGGTTGATCGGAAGTGAAACAGCGTAAATACTGCTCTAGAGTCCGATTTACAACCTCGGTTTGTCCGTCGGTTTGGGGATGATAACTGGAACTATAACACAATTTGGTGTCATGCAGCCGAAACAAGGATTTCCAGAACTCGCTAATAAAAATTTTGTCGCGATCGCTCACAATCGAAAGCAGCATCCCGTGCAATTTCACCACATTATTCATAAAACATTTTGCCACTACTATAGCTGTGAATGGATGTGTGCATACTTTGAGAGTCGATCCACCACCACCATAATCACGTTATACCCTTGTGATAGAGGTAACCCTTCGATGAAGTCCATTGATATATCGGTCCAAATCCGTTGTGGCACCGGAAGAGGCTGAAGTAATCCCGCAGGGCGAAGGGTTTCATGCTTACACCTTTGGCACACCTCACAATTTTTAATAAAACGCTTGATGGAACCACGCATGCCCGCCCACAAAAAACTAGAAGAGATGCGTGTAAGGGTCTTGAGGTACCCAAAATGGCCCCCTGCTGGGGAAGAGTGGCCATCGACCAATATTGCAGGTAATAAGAAGGACGTGGGGCTTAAATGAATCTTTCCTTTTTGCATCCACACGCCATCCCGTTGGACGCAATTTAGGGATCGATTGTCAGCCAGTGTAGCATAATAAGGTTGTTGGATAACCTCCTGTTGAAGAGCAGCCCACCATTCTCCAATCGGTATGGACAAGGCATTGAACTAAAGTGCTGCCACCCTCGAAAGTGCATCAGCTCCTTGATTCTCCTTTCCTTTCCGGTATTGGATCTCGTAATCAAACCCCATAATCTTTGGTAGCCACCGAGCTTGCGATGGTGTGGTGAGTCGTTGTTCTAAGAGGAACTTGAGACTGCAATGGTCCGTTTTGATCACAAAGGACCTCCCCAGTAGGTAAGCTCGCCATCTTCTCACGGCCTTCACCACAACTAACATCTCTTTGTCGTAGGTTGACAAAGATTTCGCCTTCCCTTTTAAAGCTTCACTGTAATATGCTATGGGCTGATTATTCTGAGACAAAATGGCACCTAACCCGTCACCACAAGCATCACACTTTACCACGAACTGCTCAGCAAAATTGGGCAGACGCAGAGCCGGGGTTGAAATGAGGGCCTTTTTCAAGTGATTAAAGGCAGCCAGAGCCTCGTCGTTCCAACTGAAACCTTCCTTAGAGAGGAGCTTGTTTAAAGGAGCAGCTAACACCCCAAAGCCTCTCACAAACTTCCAGTAATAACCAGCTAGCCCCAAAAACCCACGGACACTCTTGGCTAATGTTGGTATGGGCCAGTTTTGGACGGCTTGAACTTTCTTTGGGTCAACCGCCACCCCTTTAGCTGAAATAAGATGCCCAAAATACCCCACTATCAATACCCCAAATTGGCATTTTGACAGCTTGGCATAGAGTTGATTGGTCACTAGGACATGTAGCACCTTCCGTAAGTGTTGCAAATGATCTTCCCAAGACCTGCTATATATTAAAATGTCATCAAAAAAGACCAGAACAAACCTTCGCAAGTGTTGCTACCCAAATTTTGACCAACTTATTTTTTATGTTTCGGAAGAAAAAAAGAAAAATAGAAAAAATAGAAAAAAAAAATCCAAAAATATCTTGTTATAGGGAAAATTGGACAAATTGAGAGTTTACTAGTCAAATCATGCAAATTGCAAATCAAAGGACTAAATTGAAAAGGATACGCAAGTTGAAGACTGTGTTTGGAATTTTGAATATAAAAAGTCTATAAATAGAAGTTTTAATCAACATAGAAGGGGATCAAAAAATTTACACATTCAAAAACCCTAAACCTAAAAAACCTTGCTCAACATTTTTTTTGAAATTTTGAGGGGCTGCGCCGCCACCATCATCTTGGCAGCTGCAGCCCCTCCCCGTTCTTCTCCCTTCATCTTTTGGTTCCCCAGCACAGGCAATCGACTTTCCCTCTTTTCTCCTTCAGTTTTTCCTTCACTTTCCCTTCCCATCACCTTTGTCTTCCCCTCCTCTTCGCCAGACGCCCCATATCCACTGTCCTCCGGCCAGCCCCTCCGTTCAGTCCCCTCTTCTCTTCCCCATTTCGACCCACACTCCTTCTCACTTTACCCATTTCCCTCTTTTCCTCGAAGCCACCAGAGAGGCAGCCCCGTCCTCTCCATTGTCAACTGCCTCCAACCACAACCCCTTTCCCATTTCGTCTCCTGCACCAAACACACACCAACCAGCCACCACAACGACCTCCTCACTCCTCGGCCCCCACAGACCCTCTCTCCCTGTCAAACCTAAGCTCCGGCCACCATGAAGAGGAAGACGAGCAAATCCGAGAAAGAAGAACAAATCGCCGAGAAAGATAGATCCGAAATTTACAGAAGAGAATAATTTGATTTTGTGTGCTTTGTCTGATTTGCAGGTCCTTGGGGAAGTCCTTGCCGGCGAGGAGCAAGAGAAGAAGAATGGACCGTTCTGAAGGAGAAGAACGAACCCAAGGACATACCCGAGAAGGACAAAACTAACTGATTTCCTTTTGTTTGTGTTTGTGCCTGTGGTTTTTGTGTTGATTGCAGGTCATCGGAGAATGCCTTTACCGGCGAAGCAGCAGCAGCGGTAGAGGAAGAAGAAGAGGTTTCGAGTGCAGATCTGAAAAATTCAAGTTTTGATTCCTGTCCTCTATTTGTGTGTATTTCTTTGCGTTTGCAGGTCGCCTGAGGCCATCACCGGCGTGAAGAGGAAGAGAAGAGGCAGATCCAGCCCCCTCCTGTCCAGTGCTCCATCTGCGGTGGCGCGTGGGCAGACGCGCCACCAGCATTTCTTCTGCGGCCACTGTTCCAAATCTTCCCCCAAGGCCTTTTATGTATTTTCCTTTATGTTTATGTGTTTTATTTGAACTTCTTGTATTTTAATTATTATTTGTGAAATGTAATGAGAAAATGGAAAAAAGACAATGTGTGTGTGAGTTTATCATATTTTTAAAATGTGATGAAAAGAGAATAAAATAGTTTGTGTGGGTGTGTTGTGTTTTATTTATTTTGTATTATGTTGTTTTGTTAAGAAGAAAAAGAATAAAATAAAAAATGTGTTTTCTTTGTAAAAATTCGAAACCAGTATGTCAAAAGTACAAAAATCTTTTTTGGTAACTTATCATTCACGGTTAATATTCGGATAAAATAAATCTTAAAGGTTTATACCCAAAATATTCAGCGGGAATAATAATAATCAATAAAATTTATTGGACTTTTAAACACTGATCGACTTCTTTTTTTATTGTAATATTTTTTATGAATAAATACTAACTTGTTGAAACATTTTAAATCACATCTAAATAGACAATGCAGCTTGCCTTAGGTAAGACGTATTAGGGGTGCTAATACTTTCCCTATACGTAACCAGTCCCTTACCTTTGAATCTCTGAGCAGACCAGTACAAATCGGGTGTTCCTAGCGACCCTCAACAGCAAGGTGGCGACTCCTCATCAAACTCCACATTGCGAGAGCCAGGATCCCTCCCGGGACGCCGCGCGGGGACGTGCGACAGCAAGTTAGGCCGAAACAGGTCGTTCATTAGACTTTGAAAGGAGGCGGGAGCGTTTGTCAACCCAAACAGCATGACCAAAAACTCGTAGTGCCCATCATGTGTGCGAAATGCTGTCTTCGGAACATCTTCAGGATGGACCCTGATCTGGTGGTACCCGGAACGGAGGTCAAGTTTTGAAAATACCGTTGCGCCATATAACTCATCAAGTAACTCGTCAATTACAGGTATAGGAAATTTGTCCTTAACTGTAATGTCGTTGAGTGCGCGATAGTCCACGCAAAATCGCCAAGACCCATCCGTTTTCTTTATCAGCAACACCGGTGATGAAAAAGGACTTCGGCTTGGGCGAATAATTCCTGACTGCAGAAACTCCTTGACCAACCTTTCAATTTCATTTTTTTGATAGTGTGGGTACCTATATGGCCTTGTGGTAACTGGGGGCTGATTCGGCAATAAGGGAATTCGATGATCGTGGTTGCGTGTAGGGGGCAACTACTTCGGTTCCTCAAACATATGAGAAAATTCATCCAATACCTACTTGAGTTTCGGTGACCATGTAGCGGCTGGCGTGACATTCTCCTCTGGAATTTCATGGACAAAGAATCCCATGCCCGAAAATTGCAGCCATTCTTTGTCGCCTAAGGGAGCCATGGCAGTGCTGGACAATCCCGTTAATACATGAATTTTGCCATTCTGTTGGAATGACATACAGAGTGTCTTGTAATCAGTCTCAATTGGTCCCAACGTCCTCAACCATTGTACTCCTAAGACTGCTTGACAGGCTGCCACGGGAAGCACAAAAAAATCAGCTCTTATTGTAATTCCTTGAATTGAGATGGATAACCCAAGGCATCTTCCCGTGCATTCGATCACCTCCTTGTTTCCCACGGTGACCTTGAATGTCCTACCACGAACCACCCGTAGTCCCAACTTGGCTGCCACGGAATGGTCAATGAAGTTGTGGGTGCTACCGCCATCGATGAGGATGATAATCCTAGTGTGCCCGATCCTCCCTGTCACCCGAAAGGTCTGTGGATGATCTGTACCAGTCATCGCATGAAACGAGATTTGAGGAATAACTTCTTCATGTGTCTCAATCTCCATCTCCACATCCTGTTCTTCATTCAATTGCTGCATATCCACCATCATAAATAACTGAGGTTTAGAACAACGGTGGCCAGGTGCATACCTTTCATCGCAATAAAAGCACAACCCCTTTTCTCGTCGCTCCTTTGCTTCCTGCCCCGTAATTCGTCGAACATGTCCACTGTAGGATCCAGCACTCTTATACGGCTTAGGCGGGGGTCCTAGTAGTCCCACCGTGGAAGGCTGTGGAGGTTTGGCTTGATAGGAGTTACTCGGCAGTTGTCTGATTGGATTATAGGTCTTCTTTTGAAAGTGGTTTCTCTCTTCAATGAGGTGAGCCACGCTAATGGATTCAGAGAGAGTGCGGGGCTGCTTTACACGTACATCAAGGCGAATTTCATCCTTTAATCCAGCAATGAAACACCCTACCAAAAAAATTTCAGGAAGACCATCCACCTTATGAGAAACTTTTTCAAAGGCCTCCTGGTATGCATTAACAGTGGTGGTTTGTTTGAGCCGTGATAGTGCCTCGGACGGATCCTCATAATCCGTTGGTCCAAAACGATGAAGCAGCGCCGTGACAAATTCATGCCATCGCAATTGTCCCCAGGTCTTAGTGTACCACCGATACCATTGCAGGGCGACATTTGTCAAGTGAAAGGATGCCAATTGAACCCGTCGGTTAGCCTCAATATTTTGGAATTCAAAATATTGCTCTGCCTTGAACACCCACCCCGTGGGATCTTCTCCTTCCCCAGCATACGTTGGAAAGTTCAGCTTGAGAGTGGTGTGACTTCTCTCTAATTGAACGTGGAGGGCCGATCATGTGAATGATCCCCCGTCGCAAAGGGATTGTCGTCCCTGTCATGGTTGCGAGTCGATTGGGCCAACCTGAGTGCTTGCAGCTCTGCCATGACACCTTGTAGAGCGTCATTGACTCTACTAAAATTGTGATTCAGTTCATCAAAGTGGCTATCGTGTTGAGCCAGAGTTTCCGTGATATCCATGCGAAATTCTGCATGAGTTTTTCCGCGTGTATCCATGAATCGGAGCAGCTCTGATACCACTGATAAGAGGAATTATAGAAAGATAAGAAGAGAAGAGTAATTGAGAGAATTGTTATTATTGATTGTCCACTGTCAGAGAACCTGTGCCTCTAAATAGGACACAATACAACGGTAATACAAAGAATTAGGGAAAACAGGTACTAGAGCTTAAGACCAGGAATGCGTCAGCTCATTCTTATCCCGCTACTTCTTTGCTTGACAATTTCAACTAAACAAAAGCAATGACTTATTCCACTAATTTATTCAACACGTAACACAGCCATGCGAAGCCATGCAGTGGACTGTAAAGTGTTCTCATCATTCTTCAAAATCTGTTGCAAGTTGTTCTACGTCATTATATGTGTGTTATCTGACCTTCAGCTCCATTGCATGCTCGTATAAGCTTTTTTTTTAATATATATATAATTAAAAAATAAATAAAAAGCATGGTCGTTTCACTATTTACCTATATATAGATTATCGTAAATTCTAATAGTAAAATTATGATTTTAACCCTCAGGCTGAAAATTTAACCCTCAAAATTAGAGGTATTTTAGATATTTCTAGGGAACATGTATGGTATTTTCAAATTCTTTGGGTTTTTCGGTATTTTCCGTATTAAATTGTATAGTGAAACTACCATTTTACTTCTAGGAGCTAACAAAAAGATGTGGAACAATGGGTGTGTTTTCAGTTTTTCACATATTCGTGCACAGTAAAACTAATCAAATACCGTCATAAAAGATAAAGTGTTTTTGATTATTTACAATGGCTTTTTTTTATTATAAAATCAATATTGAGACAATTCTATATTTGGCTAAGTAAAAACACAAAATAGTACTCTTCTATTGTTTTGTTAGAAGCGTTTGTACACCACATAAAGAATCGTGGAGGTGCCTACACCTTTTTAGCCATGCGTGTGGCGTCTCATGATGTCTAAAATTGTTTTTTTTTCATGTTGCTAAAGGCCTTATTGTGTCCTTTTAGCCATGGCATGAGCAATTACAACCAAAGTTTTTAATGTGAATAATGGTTGCTTTGGATGCGTTCACTCTCATTATTTAATGTTAGGCTTATCAAGTTTATATAAATAATTATTTTGAACAAAGCTCAAAGGTAATGCATGCCTCTAGGCAAAGGGCAAAGGGAGAATAAGAAATAGAAATGATTTTTCATGTATACTTAGTGGATGTGGCAGCTGACTTGTACAACAAACTCACGTATTAATATATCAGAAGCCTAGCTAGATGCAGATAGTTTATTTTTCGAAGGAGCTGACTATGCTGGGGGTAAGGTTGGGTCAAAACAAGGTGCAAACGGAAACTATTATTTTTATTTGCTCATCGACGCTGTGAGATCGATTGACTTTGCAAGTGGTTAATGTTTATCTAGTAAACTCATTGGTAGCTTTCATAATTCATACACTCCAAACTCACATATTAATAAATATATCAGAGTTGAACAGCTGCTGCCGTAAGTTGTTAAGTCGTCATCGATGTATACCGAGTCCGCTCTCCATTTGTTACGTTTTGTTTTTTAAAATTGGCAGTCGCGTCATGCTCATGCGTTGGATAGTTTCCCATGGCTGTATAAATTCTCTACCGGAAAAAAAAAGTCACACAAACTTGAGAAAGATAGTTTTCTTAGTCACACAAACTGATCAGAAGTTCATAAAAGATGATCCTGCAGGTCATGTGGGTGTATTGGCTGATGATGTTACTGTCATTGTGGCCAGTGGCTGCATCAACAGCAAGGTCAGATGTAAAACCTGGCTGCCAAGAAAAGTGTGGGAATGTTAGTGTTCCTTACCCGTTTGGGATTTTGGACCGAAGTTGTGCCACGAGCAAGAACTTCTTCCTAAACTGCTGTTCTAACGATGAAGGGCATCCTGAACTGTTGTTTGGAACAAACATGCCTATTAGCAATATATCAGAGCTGGAGGGCACAGTAACTGTAGGCATTTATGCACCATTCAACTGCTATAATAAAAAAGGGATACAGACAGACTCCTTGTCACAGTCTATGACCCTAGCAGGCCCCTTCATGCTCTCAAACACCCGAAATATATTCACACCTACTAGTAGCGATACCTTTGGCCTTGTGACCAACTCTGAGTCCACTTATGGAGCTGCCTGTCTCTCCTTATTTTTAATTGCTCGTCGATAAACTTATTTGAAAATTGATCTTGATGGGTTTAATTCTTATAACGAGTTTACTTTGCAAGTGGTTAATGTTTATCTAGTCAACTTTGTAGCTTTCATACACTCCACAAAAATCACATTAAAAAACAAATAAAAGACGTCGTTGTTTTATAGTGTACATGAACATAAATTATTCTGGATTATGAAAGTAAAATTACTATTTTACTCTTTGATACGAAAAAGTTAACCCTCAAAACCGGGGGCATTTTGGACATTTCCTGGGGACGTGTGTTATTTTTAAATTTTTTAAGGTTTTCAGGAATTTTCTGTTTTAAATTGCATAGTAAAACTACTATTTTGCTCCTTGTAGCTTACAAAAACATGTAGAACAATGGGGTGTTTTTGTCTTTTCACTTATTCATGCATAGTGAAATTATACAAATACCCCGACCTATAGCTGGGGGCATTGTTGTACAATCATGCCCTGTTTTTTCGTGGTAATCGCTGGGTCCAAGGGTATATAGGTAATTGATATTTTTTATTATTTATTTTTGGAAACACTATATGCGCGTTGTACGAATGCCCCAACAGTATTTCACGCGTACGTACCTTTCAGGCGCGTGCTACATCATTTGCTAGTGGAAATTGGTCGTTCACCGTGTCACATAGTGCACCACCATGTCCTCTACCTCCCGGTGCAGAGTGTGTCAGTTTCCGGTGGTCGGTGAACCGCCGGTGGACAAGTTTAAGTTTTTTCTCCATTTTCTCTCTCTTGCCCGCAACAAATACTTTTATTTTCTCTCACACATACTTTTATTTGTGTTTCAATTTTGTCCTTTGATTGTAATTAATTATATATTTTATTGTTCATAACAGTGTCTGGAGTTGTAGACAGAGAGGGGGAGAGGGAGAGCTTGACTGGTTTTTTAGAGAGAGAAGGGATGTGCAAACCGAGAGAGAGAAGAAGAAGAACTCGTTGTTGGGGAAGATGATGGTGAGGGTATTATTGCACGTGATTTTCTCTTCTTCTTTCGTTTCTTTCTTTGGAAAATTTTAGAATTCCTTCTCTGCCTTGCCCTGGCTGTTTCTTTCTTTTTCTTCTCTGTTTTCTTTTTTTTTTGCTCCTTTACTGGTTTCTTTCTCCCTCTTTTTTTTTTTCTCCACTCTCTGATTCCTCTTCAATTTACTCTCAGTTTTTCTCCTCTCTGCGTAAAACTCCTTACGTAACTCTCTCCTCCTCCACCTGCCCAGTTTTTCTTCTTCTATTTATAGGGGCAGAGGCAGCTATTGCCTCTGCCTCCTCTGCAAAGAATTGCAGAGATTTTCTCTGATAATTGAATTTGCAGAGACTGTCTCTGGAAATTGAATTTGCAGAGGCTACTCTGCAAATTCGTTGTAGAGGTTGTGGGTTGCAGAGTTTTGGCTTTGCAATTCGGTCCTTCAATGTTTGATTAGTTCAATTGCACCCTTAATTAGTTTTAAACTTTTAATTTATGCAATTGTATCCCCGTCAAAATTTCAACAACAACCTTAAATGTGCGTGCTTTTTTTATTTTGTTCTCTGGTTTCCGATTTGCGCGATTTAACCTAAGAGGTGGAATGATTCATAGAACTATGAATCTTCTATATTTTTTTTTTCTTGCTTTAAGAAATAAAAATCGAAAAGAAAGATCTAGGAAAGGACTCTCAAGACTCTATCGACCCTGTAGTCTTGGACTTAGTCATGTTAACAATTTTTTCCAGTGGTCTGTTAATTCGCTTATATATAGATATTGATATATATGTTCTCTACAAGAAAAGAGGTTGCAGAAATTAGTGGGGGGATAGAACTGGTTTGGGGCTTCTTTACGCAAATCTTCTAGGGGGCAGTTGCTGCGTATAATTAAGGTGGGAGGTGAATAGTCATGTGGGTGTTTTTGCCGACGATGTTGCTATTGTTGTGGCCAGTGGCTGCATCAACAGCAAGGTCAGTTGCAAAACCTGGCTGCCAAGAAAAGTGTGGGAATGTTAGTGTTCCTTACCCGTTTGGGATTCGGGAACGAAATTGTGCCATGAACAAGCACTTCTTCCTAAACTGCAGTTCTGACGATGAAGGTCATCCTGAACTGTTGTTTGGAAACATGCGTATTAGCGATATATCAGAGCTGGAGGGCACAGTAACTGTAGGCATTTATGCAGCATTCAACTGCTATAATAAAAAAGAGATAGAGACACAGTTTTACCAACAGTCTATGACCCTTGGATCAGGCCCCTTCATGTTCTCACACACCCGGAATATATTCACAGCTATTGGTTGCGATACCTTAGCCGGGGTGACAAACTTTGGGTCCACATATGGAGCTGCCTGTCTCTCCTTATGCACAGAGTATGTGGAAATGTCAGATTCAAATCCTTGCTCAGGTTCTGGATGCTGCCAAACCTCAATCCCCAAGGGCTTCAAATCACTTCACTATTCACTCTCAACTTCTTACAACTACACGTACGTTTCGGACTTCAACCTCTGTGGATTCGCTTTTTAGGTCCTTGAAGATTTCAGATTGGCCGCTCTCTCGCACGCCAATATATGGAAAAGATGGATATGCAACAGATGTTGTTATTGAATGGGTAGTTGAAAATAAGATGTGCGAGCAGGCTAAAGCTAATACAAGTGCATATGCTTGCGGCGCTAATGCAGATTGCACATACCCCGAGATTGATCAAGGATATCGTTGCTCATGCAAAGGGTTCGAAGGAAATCCCTATATCCAGGAAGGATGCCAAGGTAAACTGGTTATTTCTTTTTGAAATGATTTACTAGATTTTGAAATAATTATAGTTATGCTTATGCAGGGTTTTTTTTTTCAATTTTGTATATTCAAGTTTTTTTACTAATATTTTTATCGTTTACAGTAGATATAAATGAATGCAAGGTTGAAGGAAAAAACCCTTGTCAAGAAGGTACTTGTGAGAATACGATTGGAGATTACAAGTGTCAAGAATACGATTGGAGATTACAAGTGTCGGTGATGATAAAATAGGATGTAAAGGAGTTTGTATCATCACAGGTAATTACATTTATTTGCATTTGCCATGTTGTTAGTAGCTTTGTACAACACACGAAAGAATCTTGGAGGCACCTATGCCCTTTTGACTATTCATGTGGCTGTCTCTTGATTTCTAAAAATATTTTTTTTGTTGTTGTTAAAAGGCTTATCGTGTCATTTTCATGTTGGCGCGACAAGTGATGATCTAAATTTTTGCTAACAAGTCTTAATTTTTTTCTTTTCTCTCTCTCTCTCCTCTCTTAAAAATTATTGCTTGGTCCTCTTTGTTATTTGTATTTCAACTTTATTCCTTATTCCTTTGATTTCTTGTTTTTGTTCTTGGTTCTTTTGTAAAGTATTTATTTATCTTCAATTTTATCCTTCAATTCCAAATTTTTAGATATGATCTTTTTAAAATTGTCTGTATTTTTTATTTCTACTTTTTTTCTCTTTTCCTTTTTGTAAGGTTATTAGTCTTTTGAAATTTTTGTGTCCTTTTACTAATTGATTTTTTCTTTTTAATTTCATCCTTTGGTGAAATAAAAAACTATTTTGTTTTTCAATTTTGATACTCTCTTTTAATTGCTTTTTTTAATCCTTTCGTATAATTGAATATTTTTTTGACTATTCTTTATTTTTTTATTTATCATGAATTGAGTTTTATGTTTTTTTTTTCAGATTGAATACTTTGAATCTAAAGATTTGGATTACAAGTTTGAATAATTAATAGGATTTAACAAAATATGTCATGTTAGCTCCACCTTCATTACCCTCCTCTTGTAATTCTCAAATCAAAACATCCAAGAGTACTACATCAGAGACAACCTCCACCATGGAAGTATTATAAAACTTTTGTTGTTGCTTATCTACAAATGAAAGGCCTGTATTTGTTCTTCAATGAATTGTTGTAGTTTTGCTTCATTTCTTGTCCTTTTGGCTGCTATTGGTGTAGAGGAGACCACAACATTTGAGGTAGCTTTTAATCACAAGGTTAACGAAGACTTGATTTTAACTTGACTTGATAGTTCGAGGGATCAAAATAAATTGAAACATCAGGATTTTTAGTGAGGAAGAGATGGTCAAAGCGACCAACAATTATGTTGATGATCAAAAACTTGGGGAGGGAGGTTTTGGCTCTATGTACAAGGGAGTCTTAATAGATAATATATTGGTTGCAGATGAATGAGGAATTTCAAATGGAAATGAGCATTGTCTCTCAGATCAATCACAAGAATGTGGTGAAGCTCTTAGGCCTGTGTTTGGAGATCAAAATTCCATTACTAGTCTACGAGTTTATCTCAAACGGAACTCTTTCCCAGCATATCCACAATAAAGGGTCCCAGATACTGGCTTCCTGGAGCAATCGTCTAAGGATAGCGTCAGAGATTGACCTTGCACTTAATTATCTACATTCTCTAGCAGACCCTCTGATTATTCATGGAGATGTCAAGTCTGTGAACATACTCTTAGACAACAAATGCACAACAAAGATTGCAGATTTTGGAGCTTCGGTACTGCTTTCTACGGACAAAACCAATATTATAGCCAAGAAAATACAAGGGACTTTAGGTTACTTGGATCCTGAGTATCTTATGACGGGTATATTAACTGTTCAAAGTGATGTCTATAGCTTCGGTGTGGTTCTTGTGGAGCTTATCATTGGAGAAAAGCCAAACTCCATTTCAAGTTCTGGAGAGAAACGAAACATAATCCAACACTTCATCTGAGCACTAGGAACTAATAATCTCTTCAAAATTTTGGATTTTCCTAATTTCTTCAATGGAATTTTTTTTTCAATTTTGCCCTTCAATTGAAACTAATTATATATGTTGGTTTCAATTTCAGTCCTTATTCTTTTGATTTTGGTTTGTTTTTTGTTCCTTTAATTTTTTCAGTTTGCAAGTTTTAATTTATTTTAATTCTGTCCTCCAATTGAAATTGGTCATATATGCTACTTTTCATTTCAATCCTTACTCTTTTAATTTTTTAACAAAATTACACTGCAATTTTTTTAAATGCCTTTATTTGTTTTGGTCACAAGGCTTTTATTTCTTTCATTTTTGTCCTTCAATTGGAATTAATTATATATTTTATTTTTTATTTTGTCTCTTATTCTTTGAAATTTTTATTTGGTATTCATTTATTTGTTTTTTTCCCGTTTTTGACTGTGTTTATTTTTTATTTGTATTTATGCATCTATGCTTTTAGTTTTTCTTTTTAATTTTATTTTTTATTAGGGTGTTATTTTTATTCGGTTCAATCCTAAAATTTTAATTTATGTTGGTGATCATTTTAAAATTAATATTTATCCCTTTTCCCCTTTGTTATTGTTTTTGTGTTTTCTGTTATTTTTATTTTGCCTTAAAATTCATTGGCATATAAAAGTATCATAGTATTTTCAATAGACTCATTTGTCAAGTTTTTTTCTCATCTTAATTATACAGTAAAATAATTATAATACTATTAAAAGTAAATAAATGAATAAACAAACATAGAATTAAAAGATATTTTTGTATTCTTACAATGATTTTTTTGTTATTATACTTTAAGTTGGGTGACAACTTCATATTTGACCACATATAAAAATAATAAACAATTAAAACTTATGGTAAAATGATGAAAATAACCTTTTCAAAAATAAAAATGAGTCAAGAAGTGTTTTTTATTATTCACAATGGCTTTTTTTAATTATAAAATCAATATTGAGACAATTCTATATTTGGCTGAGTAAAAACACAAAATAGTACTCTTCTATTGTTTTCTTAGAAGCGTTTGTACACCACATAAAGAATCTTGGAGGTGCCTACACCTTTTTAGCTATGCGTGTGGCGTCTCATGATGTCTAAAATTGTTTTTTTTTTTATGTTGCTAAAGCCTTATTGTGTCCTTTTAGCCATGGGATGAGCAATTACAACCACAGTTTTTAATGGGAATAATGGTGCTTTGGATTCGTTCACTCTCATTATTTAATGTTGGGTTTATTAATTTTATATAAATAATTATTTTTAACAAAGCTCAAAGCTGATGCTTGCCTGTAGGCAAAGGGCAAAGGGAGAATACGAAATGGAAGTAATTTCTCATGCATACTTAGAGGACCTGGCAGCTGGCTTAGATAATTTATTTTTCGAAGGAGCTGACTATGTTGTTGGTAAGAGTGGGTCAAAACAAGGTGCAAACTGCAACTATTATTTTTATTTGCTTATCGAGGCTGTGAGATCGATTAGCTTATTTGATGATTGACGGGTTTAATTCTTGTAACGAGTTAACTTTGCAAGTGGTTAATTCTCGTATCTAGTCAACTTTGCAACCTTATTGTTTTAAATCCTTTAATCTTTTCCGTATAACAATTTTAATTACTTTTAATTTTATTCTTCAATTGAAATTAATCATATATTATATTTTTATTTTGGTCTTTATTTTTTTAATTTGAATTTTATTTTAAATTCTTTAATATTTTCAATATATATTTTTTTTAATTTGATCTTTTAATTGAAATTAATAGTAGATTAGTGACTGTGATTTGGCTTGGTTGGGTTTCCTACAGCTGTAGTAGTAATTGTAGACTTTGATTTGGTCAATGTTACGTGACTATTGTAAGAACTCCTTCATTTCAATGATTTCTTGATTTTTTTTTTAACTCTCTCATCATATCTTCGTTCAACAGTTAAAATAATTTATTAAAATTTTAAAAAAGCTCCAATACGAGGAGTGTGAAAAGATTGAGATATAATTCATCAAATAAATGGACAAGTCAAATAACCAATTTTTGGGTGAAAGTCTTAATAAACTTAATGTTTTTTTAAATAAGTGAGATAAACTGTAATTCAAGAATGTTTTTGAAAAAAAAAATTATTTTTAGTTTTTATTTAAATTGTTTTTTGTATATATTTTTAGATCATTTTCATTTAAAATGTATTCATAATATTATTTTCATGGATTCATATTAAAAATAATTTTTTTTAAATAAAAAACATAATTTGATATATTTCTGAATAAAAATATTTTAAAAATAAATTTTGTCTATTCTACCAAACACACACTTAAATAGCTAAAACATCTTTCTTTAACTTTACACTTGAGAAATTACGAAGGAAAAGGATACATTGGGGAGGGAATTGACCAGGCAGATGCAACAATGGTATGTTTGAGAAGCAATCATAAGTATTTGCTTTACTATTCTAAATCATTTTTTAGTATTTTGATGTATTAATATTAAAATAATTTTTAAAAATAAAAGAATATATTATTTTAATATATCTAAATAAAAAAACTAAAAAGCTTTTCATGCCATCTAGATAGCTTCTACCATCATAATTAAAAAATTAAAAGCTTTTGAAGGTGGAATGATTCACAGTATTATGAATCTTCTACATATATTTTTATTGTTTTTTTTAAAAAAAAAAAAACTGAAAAGAAAGTTTCTAGGAAAGGGGACTCTCAAGACACTATCGACCCTGTAGTCTTGGACTTAGTCATGTTAACAATTTTTTCAGTGGTCTGTTGTTAATTCGCTTATAAATAGATATTTAATTATACATATGTTCTCTACAAGAAAAGAGGTTGCAGAAATTAGTGGGGGGGAGAGAATTGGTTCGGGGCTTCTTTACGCAAATCTTCTGTGGGTCAGTTGCTGCTTATTTAGGTGGGAGGTGCATTGTCATGTGGGTGTTTTTGCTGATGATGTTGCTATTGTTGTGGCCAGTGGCTGCATCAACAGCAAGGTCAGCTGCAAAACCTGGCTGCCAAGAAAAGTGTGGGAATGTTAGTGTTCCTTACCCGTTTGGGATTTTGGAACCAAGTTGTGCCATGAACGACTACTTCTTCCTAAACTGCAGCTCTAACGATGAACTGTTTTATATGATTAACGCGCCTATTAGCAATATAGAGCTGGAGGGCACAGTAACTGTAGGCATCTATGCAGCATTCAGCTGCTATAACAAAAGTGGGATAGAGACAGACTTTTACTCACAGCAAATGAACCTTGGATCAGCCCACCCCTTCATGTTCTCACACACCAGAAATATATTCACAGCTATTGGTTGCGATACCTCAGCCCAGGTGACCAACTTTGAGTTCACTTACGGAGCTGCCTGTCTCTCCTTATGCACAGAATATGTGGAAATGTCAGATGAAAATCCTTGCTCAGGTTCTGGATGCTGCCAGACCTCAATCCCCAAGGGCCTCAAATCATTTAGCTATTCAGTATCATCTTCTTACAACTACACGAACGTTTCGGACTTCAACCATTGTGGATTCGCTTTTTTAGCGGACAACAGGTCCTTGAAGATTTCAGATTGGCAGCTCTCTCGCACGCCAAAATACGGAAACGATGCATATGCAACAGATGTTGTGATTGAATGGGTAGTTGAAAATAAGACGTGCGAGCAGGCTAAAGCTAATACAAGTGCTTATGCTTGCGGCATGAATGCACATTGCACTTACCCAGAAATCGATCAAGGATATCGTTGCTCATGCAATGAAGGGTTCGAAGGAAATCCCTATCTCCAGGAAGGATGCCAAGGTAAACTGGTTATTGCCTTTTGGTATGATTTAATCCTTAATTATAGTTATGTTTATGCAGGCTATATTTGTTGTTCCCGTTGTCTCCCTTGTCATGTTCAGTACTGTTCATCAAGATTACATGTATTTTTTTGGACGTATTCTTAGATTCAAATCCGGAAAAAGATAGATTACAAATTCAAGAATGGAAAAGGAATATACCATTTTGTTATTGCGTTTTAACCCTCAAATCTCTATCTAGCCATCTCCACGGTAAAGAATAATAAAAAGAAATCTGTTTTCGAAGCTTGAAATTTAGGCTTGCTTCAAATTTTCAAATCATTATTTGGCTTTGCTAAGCATTCTATTTCACGTATAATTAGTTTGAGCTTCATGCCCGATCACAGATATTTTTTTTATATTTATTTTTTGAATTTGTATATTCAAGTTTTTTTACTAATATTTTTTACGTTTACAATAGATAAAGATGAATGCAAGGTTGAAGGAAAAAATCCTTGCCAAGAAGGTACTTGCGAGAATACAATTGGAAATTACAAGTGTCGGTGTCCAATTGGCAAGTACGGTGATGGTAAAATAGGATGCAAAGGAGGTGATATCATCACAATTATTTCAGGTAATTAGGTTTCTTTGCATTTTCTTGTCACCATAGACCTGATTATTTAATAATATATTTGATATTATTTGTAAAAAAAAAATTATTTAAAAATATATTCAAATGATATTTTTTTATTTTATAAAATTCAGTTTAACATTATTATATGAAAATGATATAAAAATACTACAAAATTTAATTTAAAATATTTGTTTTAAAAAAAAAAACACAGTGACAAACCAGGTTTTATATGTTTGTTTCCCAACCTTCAGCTTCATTGCATGCTTTGTATAAGCTCGTTATATATATATATATATATATATATATAACAAAAATAGAAAAACACTATAGATACTAACTTAAAAACACTATAAAATCAATATAGAGACACTTCTATATTTGACTAAATAAAAACACAAAATAGTACTCTTTTGCCCTATTGTTAGCTTTGTACAACATATGAAAGGATCTTGGAGTCACCTACGTTATTTTGACTATTCGTGTTGGCTGTGATGATCTAATTTGCTGCCTATACGTTTATTTTTTTTCTTTTCTCTCTCTCTCTTCTCTCTTAAAAATTATTGTTCGGTCCTATTTGTTATTTGTATTTCAATTTTAGTTCTTATTCCTTTGATTTCTTGTGTTTTATTCTTGGTTCTTTTTAAATTTTTTATTTATCTTCAATTCTACCTTTCAATTCCAAATTATCAGATATGATGTTTTTAAATTTGTCTTTATTTTTTATTTTTATTTTTTTCTCTTGTCTTTTTAGTAAGGTTATTATTCTTTTGATTTTTTTTGTCCTTTTACTAAATTGATTTTTCTTTTTAATTTCATCCTTTGGTAAAATAAAAAACTATTTTGTTCTTCATTTTTTACACTCTCTTTGAATTGTTTTTTATTCTTTAATTTTTTATTTATTATGAATTGAGTTTTTTTTCTTCATATTGAATAGTTTGAATATAAAGATTTGGATTACAAGTTCGAATAATTAATAGGATTTAACAAAATATGTCGTTTTAGCTCCACCTTAATTCTCGAATCAAAACACGCAAGAGGACCACATCAGAGACAACCTTCACCATGGAAGTATTATAAAACTTTGGATGCTGCTAATTATCTACAAATGAAAGGCATGTATTTGTTCTTCAATGAATTGTTGTAGCTTTGCTTCATTTCTTGTCCATTTGGCTGCCATTGGTGTCGAGGAGACCACGCCATTTGAGGTAGCTTTTAATCAGAAGGCTAACGAAGGCTTGATTTTAACTTGACTTGATAGTTCGAGGGATCAAAATAAAGTAAAACATCAGGAATTTATCTGGATTAATTACAATAGTGGGAAGTTACTAAATAAATATTTACCCTTGATTTGATTTTGACAATAACGTCTTTCTTTGACATTTGCTTGAAGCTATTGCCGCGAGCTTCTTCCTTGTGATTATTTGTTTGCTACTCTACATCAACTACACAAAAAGAAGGAAGGAGAAGAACTTCAAAGAGAACGGAGGGAAGTTTTTAAAGACTCAACGAGTAAGGTTTTTCAGTGAGGCAGAGCTGGTCAAAGCGACCAACAATTATGTTGATGATCAAAAACTTGGGGAGGGTGGTTTTGGCTCCGTGTACAAGGGAGTCTTAGCAGATAATACATTGGTTGCGGTGAAGAAGTTTAAAGGGGTAGACAAGGCTCAGATGAACGAAGAATTTCAAAAGGAAATAAGCATTGTCTCGCAGGTGAATCACAAAAATGTGGTGAAGCTCCTAGGCCTGTGCTTGGAGACCAAAGTTCCATTGTTAGTTTATGAGTTAATTTCAAATGGAACTCTTTCCAAGCACATACATGACAAAGGGTCCCAGATACTGGCTTCCTGGAGCAATCGTTTGAGGATAGCGTCAGAGATTGCTCTTGCTCTTAATTACCTGCATTCTCTAGCAGACCCTCCTATTATTCATGGAGATGTCAAGTCCGTGAACATACTCTTAGACAACAAATACACAGCAAAGATTGCAGATTTTGGTGCTTCTGTTCTGATTTCTCCTGGCCAAACCAATATCTTAGCCTCAAAAATACAAGGGACTTTAGGCTACCTGGATCCTGAGTATCTTATGACGGGTATATTAACTGTTCAAAGTGATGTCTATAGCTTTGGGGTGGTTCTTGTGGAGCTTCTGACTGGAGAAAAGCCAAACTCCATTTCCAGTTCAGGAGAGAAACGGAACATTATCCAACACTTCATCTCAGCACTGGGAACTAATAATCTCTTCAAAATTTTGGATTTTCAAGCAGCTGAAGAAGATGAAATGGATGAGATCGAAACTGTAGCTGAGCTAGCAAAAGCATGTCTGAATAGCATGGGAGTAAACCGACCAACCATAAAACAAGTATCTGATGAGCTTGCTAAGCTGAACGAACATACTCAAAAATCATGGACCCAGCAAAACAACGACGAGAATGACTGCTTGTTAGGAGAAACATCACAATCACCTCGCAAGAAAGCAGATCAGCTAATGACTCCTCAGAATGTGATATCATTTTAGATCGGGAACTACACTGATAGTATTTAAACTGGAGCGATCCTTTTATCGGTATCAATTACTCTCAACCATGTCAAGTAAATTCTTAGTTGTGTTTGTGCATGCAAGAAGCTTCGATGCTTTGATTAGCTTGTCAAAACAAGGTGCAAACGGAAACTATTATTTTTATTTGCTCAACGAGGCTGTGAGATCGATTGACTTTGCAAGTCGTTAATGTTTATCTAGTCAACTTATTGGTAGCTTTCATAATTCATACACTCCAAACTCTCATATCAATAAATATATCAGAGTTGAACAGCTGCTGCCGTAGGTTGTAAAGTCGTCATCGATGTACGTACCGAGTCCACTCTCCATTTGTTATGTTTTGTTTTTTAAAATTGGATATACAGTTTCCCATAGCTGTATAAATCATCGTCGCGTCTTTCGCATGCGTTGGATATATACTTAAAGTCACACAAATTTGAGGGAGATAGTTTTCGAAGGCACACAAGCTGATCAGAAAAGTGCATACAAAATGATCCTGCAGATCATGTGGGTGTCTTGGCTGGTGATGTTACTGTCATTGTGGCCAGTGGCCAGGTCAGATGCAAAACCTGGCTGCCAAGAAAAGTGTGGGAATGTTAGTGTTCCTTACCCTTTTGGGATTTTGGAACCAAGTTGTGCCATGAGCAAGAACTTCTTCCTGAACTGTTGTTTGGAACAAACATGCCCATTAGCAATATATCAGAGCTGGAGGGCACAGTAACTGTAGGCATTGATGCAGCATTCAGCTGCTATAACAAAACAGGGATACAGACAGACTATTTCTCACAGTGGATGACCATTCGAGCAGGCCCCTTCATGTTCTCAAACACCCGAAATATATTCACAGCTATTGGTTGCGATACCTTTGGCCTGGTGACCAACTCTGGGTTCAATTATGGAGCTGCCTGTCTCTCCTTATGCACAGAATATGTGGAAATGTCAGATGCAAATCCTTGCTCCGGTTCTGGATGCTGCCAAACCTCAATCCCCAAGGGCCTCAAATCAGTCTACTATTCATTATCAGCTTTTTCCAACTACACGAACGTTTCGGACTTCAATACCTGTGGATTCGCTTTTTTAGCGGACAACAGGTCCTTGAAGATTTCAGATTGGCCGCTCTCTCGCACGCCAAAATATGGAAAAGATGCATATGCAACAGATGTTGTGATTGAATGGGTAGTTAAAAATGAGACGTGCGAGCAGGCTAAAGCTCATGCAAGTGCATATGCTTGCGGCGCTAATGCAGATTGCACTTACCCTGAGATTGATCAAGGATATCGTTGCTCATGCAATGAAGGGTTCGAAGGAAATCCCTATCTCCAGGAAGGATACCAAGGTAAACTGGTTATTGATTCATTTTTGGTGTCATTTCCAGTAGTAGTGCTTTGAATATATGCTTTCGCAGGTTATGTTCTTTCCCTGTTGTCTCTCGTCATGTATATATTTTCTGCAGTTCCTGTTTTCCTTTTGTTCTTCGGGGATTTTATGAAGATTAAATATATATTTTTTCATGTTTGAGCTTTAACTACGGACAGAGATAGATAGGTCTGGGATTTTATGAAGATTAGATATATATTTTTTTCATGTATCATATTCATTTAATTGACAAAATTTATTCTTTTATATAATTTATTTTTTAGAATCTATATTCAGATTTTACTCACTATTTTTTCAATATTGATGAATAATAGATATCGATGAGTGCACGGATCCAAAAAGATATCCATGTCAAGGTACTTGCAAGAACACCGATGGAAATTACAAGTGTCGTTGTCCACTTGGTATGTATGGTGATGGTAAAAAAAGTTGTCAAGGATTTGGTATCATCACAATAGTTGCAGGTACATAAGTGACCTTATAGTTAATTTTGTTCGAGTATCTAAAAAGCAAGCTATTAGAAAAGCTAAATTAGTAATATAATTTTTTTAATAATATAAACATAATATTTACACACACACACATTTAAATGAAAAAAAAACAATTTAAGAAATATAATTTTATTTTAATATTGATATAAGTATTTATCAACAGTAACTAACTAATATATTTTTAATCAAAACTTTTTTTATAAAAATATATTAAATAAATATTTTTCTCTTTTGACTAATAATTAAAGACAATTTTTAAACTTAGAAATGTTATATTGACTATGCAATATATTTCCTCTCTTAGAGTTATGATAATGAATAATAAAATCTAAACATTTTTCTTTTAGCTTTCTCATTGAAGATGCTTTCTCATTGAAGATGCTTTTAGAGCAGCTCCAATGATGTACTAAATGAGAAGCCAAGAATAAAAATAATAAATTGAGTAATATTCAATGTTTGTTTTGAATGATCTAAGAGGAGTGCTAAACAAAGTATCAAAATACCTTTTCTTTTACAAAAATATTATTCCTACATATCTCATAACGTGTCTAATGGGATATTCTATTTTAAATAGACAAATTTGTGAAATAACATTTTAAATGGTATAAATATGATTGTTTGCTATGATTGTTAGACAATGTAAAAATGTTATTTGAAAAGCCAATTATATTGAAGAGGAAAAATTAAATGTTTTACTATCATTTTTTTCACATGGCTTCATTTAATTGTATTATTTTTTTGTTGGCCCTACTTTGTTGGTTTTGATTTTCTTGTGAGATATGTATGAATAACTTTGGGAGAGGAAATGTATTTTAACATTTTGTCTAGCACTCCCTTAGGAGTATGTATACAAGGAGTATGTATACAAGTATAGTTGGAAATAATAAAGTGGCTTAGGTTGTGTTGTAGCACACAATAGTTACTGTAGAGATTATAATAGGGAAATAATCCTATACATGCTATACATTCTGTAATAAGTATTGAAGAGCCAAAATTATAACTTTTTTATTTTATTTTTGGCCTTTTATTTAGCACATCTCTTGAAGTTGCTCTCACATGAAAGCCGAAATCAACAAAATGGAACTTATAAAAAATAAACCAATTAAATAAAATATCAAACTACTTGAAAAAAAATTTAATTCTTCAACATCAATATAACTAGCTTCTCAAATGGTTTTTTTTCCATTGAAGTATACATAATAAAAAGCTATATTTATATCATTATAATATCATTTTAGCAATATATATTTTAAAATAACATCTTCTCATGGAGATGATCATAAGTTTTTTTTTTTTGAGGCATTGCAGTCATTATTGACAAAGTAATTCTCAAGGTGTAGCTTTATAAGAAAAATATAAATGTATTTTTTTGAGAAATTAAACTATTAAAATTAAGTATAAAATTGTAGTATATCTATATATAGTAAACCTCATCTAGTGTTGATATGTGATAAGTTATGGATAACTAGTTAAGTGAGGCGAAATGATTAATATAGATCAATTTATTTTTTATATGTATAAAAGTACAAGTAATATTATTTTAGAAAAAAATAATAAATTTTAATTGGATTGACCAAATCACAAATCAACCTGGGTTTTTATCAAATTATATCGGTTCAATTCTACTTTTATTTTTGTCGAAATCCAACCCAACCAAAACCTTAGAATCACACAGGTTAAAAACCTACCAGACACTTTAGGTTGTGTTTTTAAAAAGTACACCTAAGATGGTGCATGGTTTGAAGAATATTATAAAAACATCCATTATTCTCACTTAAATGCTCAAATGAGGCATGCTCCTATAAGCTGTTTTTTTTCTTTTTTGTATAATTTCAATCTAATTTTATATTTTAAAAGACTAACCTATATTTTATAATTTAATTTTGTATAATTTCCGACCTAAGTTTATATTTTAAAAGACTAGTCTACATAATTAAGATCAATGAATCTCCTAATCCCAATATGCATTGCTTGCGTTTAACTGGATTAGAAAAGGGAATTGAATTTTAGTGCATCCAAAAAAAAAATATGAGGACTATAAGAAAAATGGAATTTAGATACTCGTATTCTAAATAATTTTTTTCTACTGATTTCCCATAGCTGTATAAATTATCTCTACCGGGAAAAATTAAAGTCACACAAATTTGAGGGAGATAGTTTTCGAAGGCACACAAGCTGATCAGATGTGCATAAAAAATGATCCTGCAGATCATGTGCGGGTGTCTTGGCTGATGATGTTACTGTCATTGTGGCCAGTGGCTAGCTCAGATGCAAAACCTGGCTGCCATGAAAAGTGTGGGAATGTTAGTGTTCCTTACCCGTTTGGGATTTTGGAACCAAGTTGTGCCATGAACGACTACTTCTTCCTAAACTGCAGTTCTAACGATGAGCTGTTGTTTGGAAACATGCCTATTAGCGATATATTAGAGCTGGAGGGCACAGTAACTCTACGCATTTATGCAGTATTCAGCTGCTATAACAAAACAGGGACAAGGACAGACTTTTACTCAAAGCGTACGACCCTTGGAGCAGGCCCCTTCATGTTCTCAAACACCCGAAATATATTCACAGCTATTGGTTGCGATACCTATGGCCAGGTGACCAACTATGAGTTCACTTACGGAGCTGCCTGTCTCTCCATATGCACAGAATATGTGGAAATGTCAGATGAAAATCCTTGCTCAGGTTCTGGATGCTGCCAAACCTCAATCCCCAAGGGCCTCAAGTCACTTAACTTTTCATTATCAACTTATTACAGGTACGCGAACGTTTCGGACTTCAACCATTGTGGGTTCGCTTTTTTAGCGGACAAAAGGTCCTTGAAGATTTCAGATTGGCCGCTCTCTCGCAGGCCAAAAGATGGAAAAGATGCATATGCAACAGATGTTGTGATTGAATGGGTAGTTGAAAATAAGACGTGCGAGCAGGCTATAGCTAATACAAGTGCATATGCTTGCGGCACGAATGCAGATTGCACTTACCCTGAGAGTGGTCAAGGATATCGTTGCTCATGCAATGAAGGTTTCGAAGGAAATCCCTATCTCAAGGAAGGATGCCAAGGTAAACTGGTTATTGCCTTTTTGGTATGATCTAGTACTTAATTATAGTTATGCTTAAGCAGGCTATATTTGTTGTTCCCGTTGTCTCTCTTGTCATGTTCAGTACTTTTCATCACGATTACATGTATTTTTTTGGAAGTATTCTTTGATTCAAATCCGGGAAAAGATAGATTACAAATTCAAAAATGAAAAAGGAATATACCATTTTGTTATGTACTTGTTATTGCGTTTTAACCCTCAAATCTCTATCCAGCCATCTCCACGGTGAAGAATAATAAAAAGAAATATGTTTTCGAAGCTTGAAATTTAGGCTTGCTTCAAATTTCCAAATCATTTTTTTGGCTTTGCTAAGCATTCTATTTCACGTATAATTAGCTTGAGCTTCATGCCCGATCACAGATGTTTTTTTTTTTTTTTTGAATTTGTATATTCAAGTTTTTTTACTAATATTTTTAACGTTTACAATAGATAAAGATGAATGCAAGGTCGAAGGAAAAAAGCCTTGCCAAGAAGGTACTTGTGAGAATACAATTGGAAATTACAAGTGTCGGTGTCCAATTGGCAAGTACGGTGATGGTAAAATAGGATGTAAAGGAGGTGGTATCATTTTAATTATTTCAGGTAATTAGATTCTTTTGCATTTTCTTGTCACCATATACCTGATTATTTGAGAATATAATCAAGGTTATGAATCCCGTTCCGTTCCGGCCGGAACAGCCCGTTCCACGGAACAATCCGGGACAAAACGACGACGTTTTTGTCCTGACTAGAATTCCGGACCGATCCGGCCATTCCGTCTGAATTCTGGCAGGAACGCCCCGGTTATATTCCGGGCGTTCCGTTCCGGTCTGAAAAAAGAAGGCACTGAACTGAAGTGTGTATTTAATGGAAAAAAATTGAGATTTAAATTGTGTTTAATTCGATGTGGGATAAGGAATAAGGAGAGTGAAGTGGAGAGTGGAGTGAAAAGTGTTTATAAAGGAGAAATGGGGAGATAGGAGTGAATTTGTCCGATGTGGGACTCCCACATCGGACAAATTGAATTTGTCCCAGGCTCCCAGCATTGGTCCGAATGCTGGACAAATTATATATATATAATTATATATATATATATATATATATTAAAAAATTATAAAAAAATATATATTATAAAAAAATAAAATTGTTATGTTGATTTTATATAAAAAATAACAATTATATATATATATATATCATGGAATTACTCTTGAAAATCAGTAATTGTTTTTTTTTTAAATTGTTTTGTAATGTATTTTTAAATTATTTTGAATTATATATGAACCTTAACTAATAAAGTTTTATAGTCATAATTATGTTGTATTGTATTTAGAAATATTTTACTTACGATTTTACGATTTTTTATTTATATCATATTGTGTTTCGAATTTTACTTCTTCTTTTTTTAAATCTGTTTTTTTTCTTTTCTTTTTGAACATATGATTTTCAATACTATTCTTTTTGTAATTATCTTACTATGGTATTTACTATTTTTTTTGGGATGCATAATAAGAAATTCTAATATTTTTATATTAATGATGAAGAAGATGTTTGATGTAGTTTTATTTTATTTTGAACATTTTACTTTCATAATATTTTGGAATTTTAAAGATGTTTCTAGTTTTAAGATTATGTTTGTATTGTATAATTTAAAATTCATTTATCTTGAATTTAAATTATACTTGTTAAATTAATATTTTATTTTTTTCATATATATAATTAAATAAATATGAACAGTACAAAACCGGAATGCACCGACACCAGAACGTTCTGTTCCAAACAAAAAACCGGAACGGTACCCAGGACGGATTTTACAACCATGAATATAATTGATACTAATTTTTTTAAAAAAAAATTATTTAAAAATATATTCAAATGATATTTTTTTATTTTATAAAATTAAGTTTAACATCATTATATGAAAATGATTTATTTATTTCAAGTAGTATATGCATTTATGCTCCTATAACTAGTGATCAGAGATGTGTGTGTGTGTGTCTATATATATATATATGAGGGATTTTATAATACATAAAAAATAATTAGTAACATCCTATTTTTTTATTTTTTTAATATTATGTTTGAAAAAAAATAAAAATATCTTCACTTAAGAGATTTGTTTTTTTGTATATCTCACTCCAGCTATAAATATTCCATATATGAAATTATGGTCATACTATAATTTGTCGATAGACTAAATCATCAATCCTATCCCAGCAGCATCAAATAATTGCAGATGGTGCCCCATTACTAAAGCAAACAGACAAAATTTGTTTTTCTGAATTTGGTTGATTTATGCAGGTGTTGGAGTGGGATTTGGAGCACTGTTTCTATTCATCGGTTTATGGTTGGTGTACAAAGTATTCAAGAGAAAGAGGGGTGAAAAACTAAAGAAAAGCTACTTTAAAAGGAATGGTGGTCTATTACTGCAAGAACAATTATCCTCATGTGAAGTCAATGTTGAGAAAATCAAAATGTTTCCTTCGAAAGAATTAGACAAGGCCACTGATCATTACAATGTGAATAGAACGTTGGGACAGGGAGGCCAGGGAACAGTTTACAAAGGAAGTTGGTAGATGGAAAAATCGTTGCAGTCAAGAAATCCAAAGTAATTGATGAAGGGAATCTCAGATAATTTATCAACGAGGTCGTCCTTCTATCCCAGATTAACCATAGAAATGTGGTTAAGCTTTTGGGATGTTGTTTAGAGACTGAACTTCCATTGCTGGTCTATGAATTCATTCCTAATGGGACCCTTTTCCAGTTTCTCCATGACCCTATTGAGGAATTCCCTTTAACATGGGAAATGCGCTTAAGGATTGCAACAGAGGTAGCAGGGGCACTTTTATATCTACATTCAGCGGCCTCCATCGCCATTTTTCACAGAGACATCAAGTCCACAAACATACTACTTGATGAGAAGTATAGAGCCAAAGTTGCAGATTTTGGGACTTCGAGGTCAATAAGCGTCGACCAGACTCATGTCACAACTCTGGTACAAGGCACCTTTGGGTACTTAGATCCGGAGTACTTCCAATCAAGCCAGTTCACAGACAAGAGTGATGTCTATAGCTTTGGTGTGGTTCTGGTTGAGCTACTTATTGGGCAGAAGGCAATCTCGTTCACAAGATCAGGAGAACAAGGCAGAAGTTTAGCCACGTATTTCCTAATGGTCATGGAGAGCAACTGCCTGTTTGATATTCTTGATCCTCAGGTTGGGAAGGAAGGGAAAAAAGAGGATGTGGTGATGGTTGCTAGCTTGGCGAGGAGCTGCTTGAGGTTGAATGGGAAACAAAGGCCAACGATGAAAGAAGTCACAATGGTGTTGGAGAGGATTCAAAAATCCGACAACTTGATCGTCCAACAAGAGATTGAATATGACAGAAACGAAGTCATGGGAACACCATGGGATGCTACTTCTCCCTCGACAATTTCCAGCTTCGAGATCAGTGCTTCCTCATCACTTGATGAAAAACCACTCTTGCATACATACTGAAATCGTTTACTACAATCATGATTTTATTAAATAGGCATGTGGTGTGGATTTCATGGGAGGGATAAAAACCAAGCAATCATGAAACGCCAACGGTGATCTTCAATGAAGTGGTGTAGAATATCATTAGGTCTCGGAGAGTGAAGATGATTAAGATTGTGGCTCGTATCTAGTTTGCTGCTACAAAAATTGGTCTTAAATTCTTGGCTATATTTATCAAATCTAAATATTAGAATGTCGTGCTTGCTTATCATAGATGAAAGATTTTCCTATCAGAGGTGTACAATATTTCAGTGCACCTAAATCTAAGGGGTTGGTTTGTTAATTAAAGCACTGTATCAAATCTAAATATAAAAATACTTTTAAATGTTATGCTTTTAATTAAAGCATTGTATCCATATTTATCATGGTATGCTTTTAAATGGTTTTTTTTTTAAATAAAAGTGATAAACATAAATTTAACATATCACTAAAAAACCCTCTAAAAATTCCCTCTCTTGATCTTGACTAGAGTAAGTGATCTAAATATATTTTAAATCTTTCTCTCTCGACACCCTTTGAGTGTATAAAAATCCTCCAATAACTAAAAGGTTGACCCCAAGTCAAAGTCTTTTTTATTGAAAATCATGAAAAAAGGTTCCGCTAGGCAGCTCACTTTCCTTGACAATGATGGATATAGAAGACTCCCTACTTTTTTTGTGGAAAATCATGCCATGATTTTGATGGATAAAAATTCGCAGTGGAAAATCAGTTTCCATTCATCTGCATTTTTTGCACGATAAGGGATAGTCTGTGAAACTATTGATATCAAGCGTTCTTTCCGGGAGATAGATTACAAATTCAAGAATGAGAAAGGAATATACCATTTTGTTAATTTAACAATGTCCTTGTTCTTGCGTTTTAATTAATTTTTTTTTAAATTAAAATTTGTCTTTGAATTAAAAAAATTTAAATCGTTTTTATTTAAAATAATTTTTTTAGTGTTTTTAAATCGTTTTAATATGCTTATATTAAACACGAGTTTTTAAAAAATTAAAAAACTATTATATATTATGTTGCTTAATGTGTTGGCAGTGATGATCTAATTTGCTGCCAACCAGTCTATATTTTTTCCACCTTCTTTCTCTCTTAAAAATTATTGCTTATTCTTTTTTATTATTTGTGTTTCAACTTTAGTCCTTATCCATTCTATTTCTTGTTTTTTGTTCTTGGTTTTTTTTGTAAATTTATTTATACTACGAATATCAATCATACTACGAAACAAACACTTATATAGCTAAAACATTTCTCTTTCACTTTCCACTTGAGAAATTAGGAAGGAAAAGTATACACCGGGGAGGGAATTGACCAGGCAGAAGCAACAACGGTGTTTTTGGGAAGTATTCATAAGTATTTTTTTCTATTTTAAATGATTTTTTTTCAGTAGATTTAGATTATTTTGATGTATTAATATCAAAAATAAATTTTGAAAATAAAAAAAATTATTTTAATATATTTTTAAATAAAAAAAATAAAAAATAAAAAAAGCTTTGCATGCCATATAGATAGCTTCTACCATCATGATTGACCTGAGAAGGTGGACTGATTCACAGTACTATGAATGTTCTACATATATTTTTCTTGTTTTTAAAAATAAAAACTGAAAAGAAAGTTATAGGAAAGACTCTCAAGACTCTATCGACACTGTAGTCTTGGACTTAGTCATGTTAACAATTTTTTCTAGTGGTCAGTGTTAATTCGCTTATATATAGATATTGTATACATATGTTCTCTACAAGAAAGAGGTTGCAGAAATTATTGGGGGGAGAGAATTGGTTTGGGGCTTCTTTACGCAAATCTTCTGTGTGGGCAATTGCTGCTTACTAAATTGGGAGGTGCATAGTCATGTGGGTGTTATTGCCGACGATGTTGCTATCATTGTGTTCAGTGGCTGCATCAACAGCAAGGTCAGATGTGAAACCTGGCTGCCAAGAAATGTGTGGGAATGTTAGTGTTCCTTACCCGTTTGGGATTTTGGACCGAAGTTGTGCCATGAACAAGCACTTCTTCCTAAACTGCACTTCTAACGATGAACTGTTGTTAGGAATGAACATGCCTATTAGCAATATATCAGAGCCGGAGGGCACTTTAACTGTAGGCATTGATGCAGCATTCAGCTGCTTGCGGCGCTAACGCAGATTGCACTTACCCAGAGATTGATCAAGGATATCGCTGCTCATGCAATGAAGGGTTCGAAGGAAATCCCTATCTCGAAGATGGATGCCAAGGTAAACTGGTTATTGCCTTTTGGTATGATTTAATCCTTAATTATAGTTATGCGTATGCAGGTTATATATATTTGTTGTTTCCGTTGTCTCTCTTGTCATGTTCAGTACTGTTCATCAACATTACATGTATTTTTTTTTGGAAGTATTCTTAGATTCAAATCCGGGAAAAGATAGATTACAAATTCAAGAATGGGAAAGGAATATACCATTTTGTTAGTTTAAGAATGTCCTTTAATTAATAATTTTAAATATTCTTTTATTTAAAATTAAATTTTTCAGTATTTTTAAATTATATTAAACATGAGTTTTAAAAAATTAAAAAAATATTATTATAGTATATTTTTAAATAAAAACAATCATTACCCTCTAATCTCTCTCTAGCCATCTCCACGGTGAAGAATAATAAAACGAAATATGTTTTCGAAGCTTGAAATTGAGGCTTGCTTGAGATTCCCAAATCATTATTTGGCTTTGCTAAGCATTCTATTTCACGTATAATTAACTTGAGCTTCATGCCCGATCACATTTATTTATTTCTTAAATATTTTGTTTTTTGAGTTTGTATATCCGAGTGTTTTTACTAATATTTTTAATGTTTACAATAGATATAGATGAATGCAAGGTTGAAGGAAAAAACCCTTGTCAAGAAGGTACTTGCAAGAATATGATTGGAAATTACACGTGTCAATGTCCACTTGGCAAGTATGGTGATGGTAAAACAAGATGTACACGAGTTGGTATCATAACAATTATTTCAGGTAATTAGGTTTCTTTGCATTTTCTTGTCACCATAGACCTGATTATTTGAGAATATAATTGATATTTTTTTTAATTTTTATTTATTTAAAAATATATTCAAATGATAATTTTTTTATTTTATAATATTCAGTTTGACATCATTATATGAAAATAATATAAAATACTGCAAAAAATTAAAATAAAAAATATGTTTTTTAAAACATAGTGACAAACCATGATTTTATATGAATGTTTCCGATCATTCAGCTTCATTGCATGCTCGTATATGCTCTTTATATATATATATATATATATATATATATATATAATACTTTTAACAGAAATAGAAAAACACTGTAAATACTAACTTAAAAACACTATAAAATCAATATAGTGACACTTCTATACTTGAGTAAATAAAAACACAAAATAGTACTCTTTTGCCCTGTTGTTAGAAGCTTTGTACAACATATGAAAAGATCTTCGAGGCACCTACGTTGTTTTGACTATTCGTGTGGCATCTATTGATTTCTAAAAATATTTTTTTGTTGTTAAAAGCCTTTTGAGTCATTTTTAAGTTGGTGCGAGGCGTGTTGGCAGTGATGATCTAATTTGCTGCCAAGTGTTTTTTGTCCTTTTACTAAATTGATTTTTCTTTTAATTTCATCCTTTGGTAAAATAAAAATACTATTTTGGTTTTCATTTTGACACTTTCTTTGAATTGCTTTTTTAATCCTTATGTATAATTGACTGTTTTTATCTTATTCTTTATTTTTTATTTATTATGAATTGATTTTTTTATATAGAATACTTTGAATCTAAAGATTTGGATTACAAGTTCGAATAATTAATAGGATTTAACAAAATATGTTGTGTTAGCTCCACCTTGATTACCCCTCTCTCTCTCGTAATTCTCGAATGAAAACACGCAAGAGGACCACATTAGAGACAACCTACACTATGAAAGTATTATAAAACTTTCGTTGTTGCTTATCTACAAATGAAAGGCCTCTATTTGTTCTTCAATGTATTGCTGTAGCTTTGCTTCATTTCTTGTCCTTTTGGCTGCCATTGGTGTCAAGAAGTCCAAAGGGGTGGACAAGGCCAAGATGAACGAGGAATTTCAAATGGAAATGAGCATTGTCTCTCAGGTCAATCGGAAGAATGTGGTGAAGCTCTTCGGCTTGTGTTTGGAGACTAAGGTACCATTGTTAGGTTATGAGTTCATTTCAAATGGAACTCTTTACAAGCACATACATGACAAAAGGTCCCAAATACTAGCTTCCTGGAGCAATCGTCTGAGGATAGCGTCGAGATTGCCCTTGCGCTTAATTATCTGCATTCTCTAACAAACCCTCCAATTATTCATGGAGATGTCAAGTCAGTGAATATACTCTTAGACAACTAATACACAACAAAGATTGCAGATTTTGGAGCTTACGTGCTAATTTCTCGAGGCCAAACCAATATCTTAGCCTCAAAAATACAAGGGACTTTAGGCTACCTGGTTCCCGAATATCTTATGACGGGTATATTAACCGTTCAAAGTGATGTCTATAGCTTTGGGGTGGTTCTTTTGGAGCTTCTCACAGGAGAAAAGCCAAACTCCATTTCTAGTTAGGGAGAGAAACTTAACATTATCCAACACTTCATCTCAGCACTGGAAACTAATAATCTCTTTAAAATTTTAGATTTTCAGGCAGCTGATGAAGGTGAAATGGATGAGATTGAAGTTATAGCTGAGCTAGCAAAAGCATGTTTGAATACGATGGGAGTAAATCGGCCAACCATAAAACAAGTGTCTGATAGGCTTGCTATGCTGACCGAACACACTCAGAAATCATGGACTCAGCAAAACAACGACGAGATGGACTACTTGTTAGGGGAAACATCAACATCATCTCGCAAGGAAGTAGAACAGCTAATATTGACTCCTTCTCAGACCGTGATATCATTTCAGATCGAGAACTACACTGATAGTATTTAAAACTGGAGCGATCCTTTTATTAGTATGAATTACTCTCAACCATGTCAAATAAATTCTCAGTTCTTTGTGCATGCAAGAAGCAATGATGCTTTAGCTTTGTTTTCGAATATCCTGTAGCTTTATGGAAGCTAGCTTCACATGCTTCTAGACTTTCCTCTCTTTGTTCCACAAATTATATATTCAAATAAAATTGTTTGTTTACAAAACAAAGATTATTGACTCATTCAATGTGCTTGCAATTCTACAATACTCCTGCACGAGTTGATATCTCAAGTCACACACGTGTTCTCTAATGGCGTTACTCGTGTTCTCTAATGGCATGAAGTAAATTTACATTCATTTTATTAAATTAAGCTAACCACTTTGTTTCAGTAGATATAAATATAATTGTGTTTTTAATTGATTACAAGAACAAAACCAACCATTTCAGTGTTTCTAAATTATAAATTAAAAAAAAGCTGTAGTCAAAATACTGAACATGCACTGTTCACCCTTTCTTACTTTACTATACATCCACAATTACGAAGGTGTTTGTTTTTGTGGGGCAACCTCTGAGTGCAAAATAACTTCCTATCCTAGTGTTTGGTAAAATATTAAAAGCTGAAATTTAGCTGGTTACAACGGATTTTTTTCAATACAAAATAATATATTAAAAGTGTGAGATTTTTTTATAACATTATAAATTTGAGCAAAATAATAAATATGTATATAAGTTTTGTGAAACACAAGTTTTCAATACTATATATGAATTTTAAATCGATATAAATTTATCTATTTAATAAGTTTCGACAAAATCATCAGCATAAAATTATTATCGTCATTCAAAAAGAAATAAGATTTCAGATACTTGCATCATCGAATCCACTACATCAAGATTAGTTTATATTATAATCTAATTTAAATTAAACACAATAATAAAATATAAATTATGGTTAAGGACAAAATTTCATCTATATATATGTGTGCTTTCATGGATGAAATGCATAATGACATGTTGATGTTTTGTGATTGAGGTTTAGGTCTGTCTATATGAATATTAATATCCTTGTGTTTCTTGTCCATGATTTAGTTCAGCATTGACTGTATTGTTCTATTTTCTCAATTGCCGAATCATCCTTTCATGATCTAAGGAGATGCCCCAAGTGATGGTGGTTTAGAATTTGAACGTGTGCATGCACCATCTCTGGTGATACTTTCTTTGGCTGATGTATCTTTTCTCCCTAATGGCCTTTCATGCATTTAAATTGTTTTTTCTCTCATTGTTAAAGTTGCAAGTGGTATCACATGTTGAATTGGACAGTGTGGTTTACTTGATAAAATATTCTTCGATTCAATTTGATCTGGAGTTGTCCTTTATTTTTACACCTATACTCGTCATTAACATTCTTCTTGCATATGGTTTTATACTGTGTGTGTGTATATATATATATATATATAGCAATTCTGGGCATGCATATAGTAACTCCGGCCATGCACACAGTCACTCTGTCCATGGATACAACTTTGACCCAAGGTATTAATACAACAACTCGATCAGGGCATGTATACATGAACTCTGAGCCTGGACACAGCAACCATGGTCATAGATATGGCAACTCAGATTATGCTTTTGGCAGCCCTGGCAGTGTTGGGATGAGGAGAGAGAACAGTTGGTAGTAGAACTGAAATTTATATTGAAAGTGCCGGATCTGGGAACTCTAATTCTTTTCCCGGACTTTTTGGCCCGTGTATTTTTTTCTAATTTCTTCATCGCCTCAGATATCAGTAAATCAATCATTTTTCCACTTGGATGCGCTTATAGTGATTGATACCATCTTTACTCAATGGATGTGTCCACACAGCTTGTTGTAACCCAATTTTGGGTCATGCCCCAAAACTATCAGAAAATAACAAAAAAAATAAAATAAGATGGGGGATGGTGTCGGTGAAAAAAAATCAAGTTAAAATTTGGAACATTTTTTGAAAGATTGATTGTACCCTTTTTGTGCCCAGAAATGAAAAAATGCGGATCCAAAGCTAAAGTAATTTATTATGAGATAAATTCGCGTATAAATTAAGTCACAAAATATAATTATATTTTTATGGACCGATTTGATACAGTCGTTGGTTAATATAAAAGCGTAATTATATTCAGGGATTAATTTAGGTGCAGTTGAAGGGTTTAATTAAGCTTGACGACTTAATTATACTTTAAATGGATCAAAATTAATTTTGTTAAAGGTTTAGTCAAGAAGAAATCAAGTGCTTAAATTTAATTTGGACTCAAGTGTTGATATTTGAATTTTCGTTGGTCGATTTGAATTTTTTCAAGCCAATTAAGCGAAATCGGGGACCTAATTGAAAAAATAGGAGTTTTACGGTCGAGTGGGGAATTATATTGCACAGATAAAAATCAAGGACCAAATGTGCACAAAATAAAATTTAACGTTGAATTTTTCACAAGGATATAATTGCACACGATCATAAATTTAAATTCAATGGAGGATGCAATTAAGAGAGTAACTCGATTGAAGGACCAAACTGTATTTTATACCCAAAAACAACAAAACTTGAGCCACTCAAAACACCCCACTTTGAAGACAAAATTCCCCACTACCATTTGAAATTGAGTGACAAATTAATTAAGCCACCCGAAATCCCCTAGTTTATGGACAAAACATGCACATTGAGCCACCCAAAAACTCCATGTTTGAAAACACTTTGAGCCGGACACTCAGGTCTTGTTTTGAAGACTGGTCGCCATATAAAAAAAGAGAAACAGAAATGGAAGGGGAGACCAAATTTGTTGAAAATTTTTTAGTTTTGGGTTTTGGATCGATTCTGGGGATTCGGTTTTTTTCTCTCGTCGACTTCATCTCCCTCTGGGTATCACGCTCTCTCTCTCATAAAACCAGTCACTGGTTCTCCCTCTCTCTGATTTTCCCTCTCAGTAAGCTCCCTTCGTTTTAAAAAAAGACACCACCATAGAACCACCATCACGCCCTCTCTCTCAACCTCTGTTTCTCCTCTTCTTCCAGTGCCTCTGTCTCCCTTTGCCTCTCGGTGCAGTAAGAAGAGAGCCGACCACCAGCCCTCACGCCCTCGCTCGAGTTGAAGAAACTCCACCGCCAATTACTCTTCAACATCACCTCGGAACCATCCTCACTCGAGCTCGGGACCTCTGTTTCTCCTTCACGAAAGCGGTCCACCATCACCCCTCTTCTTCAACATCACCTCGGAACCATCCTCACTCGAAGCTCCTTCCTCCCTCTCAATCTCTACCTCGGACTATCGAGAACCAGCCACGACGTCGCGAGAGACATCCACTACACGCCAGGCATCTCACTATCATCTCGAGGCGAGGCAAAGGCGGAAGCGAGCACCGGCGTTTTGCAGGTGCGATCCGTGACTTCCGAGCACATTTTCGGCGAGCTCCGACCACCATTCCCGATTCCACCACGACAGGAAGAACCACATAAGCGTCCTCTACAATAAGGTATCAGCAGAATTCCCATTCTTTGCACTTTAAAAATCCACGCTTTCTTGTAGATCGTCTTACGCAAATCCGGTTCATCGTAGCTAGCCGGGTCGGGTCGGCTCTAGAGCCCGACCGGATCCGCGACCGTCTTGGCCACGGCCCAGACAGAAACCGTCTGGGCCACGGCCCAGACCCCACGCTCGTCTGAGCCCACGGCCCGGACCGTGAAGGTCAGGCCACGGCCCGGACCAAGCGTCCGAGCCACGGCCGGACCGATGCCGTCGAGCCACGGCCGGACCGATGCCGTCCGGCCACGTCCCAGACCAGAAGCGTCGAGCCACGGCCGGACCGATGCCGTCAGGCCACGGCCCGAACCAGAAGCGTCGAGCCACGGCCGGACCGACTAGCGTCTGGGCCACGGCCAGACTTGATAATAAAACGGCGAGCATTAGCGACCAGCCAGTAAATTGGCGACCAGATATCGAGTGAAGTGGCGATCCATTACCCAAAATATATATATATATAATAATAATAATATAATAATAAAAAATATAAAAAAAAAACATAAAAAATATTTTTATTTTTATACAAAAAAATCTAAAAAATATACTATTTTTTCTTGCATAAGGCCAATACACTAGCATATTTTAAAAATTGTTGTTTTAATGGAAAATATATATATTCTCTTGGTTTTTGGGAAAAATGAGTTTTAGCATGGATTTTGCTAAAGGAAAAATCATTTCTTGCATTTTGAGATTTTACAACATGTTTGTAAAATCCAAAGGGTATTGGCCAATATTCAAAAAAATATAAAAAAACTTTTTGGTGACTCATATTATTTTTTAGGGGTTTGGATAAATGCTATCCAAAATATTCGGTATAAATGATATATCTTTAACATGTAATTTTTTTTTTATATATTTTAGCAATTATAAGACAAATAAAAACATCAAGCAGCTTACCTTAGGTAGGGCGTACTAGGGGTGCTAAAACCTTCCCTTTACGCAACCAGTCCCTTACCTTTAGAATCTCTGAAAGACCAGTCATAGATTTCCTAGTAACCATAATACTAGGTGGCGACTCCTTTTGTTATAAAAAATAAATAATTCCCCCGACATTTAATAATCCTCCCCGCTCATGGGGACCAGTTGCCACGAGCGCCGCGCCAGCCTAATTTTTGGGGTGCGACAGAATGGCGACTCCGCTGGGGACGTTGGACTAGGCTTGATAAGTTTGTTTGTTTATGATATGCTAATTATTGGAGTGTCTATTTATTCATTTATTCTTATGTTGCCATGAATTATTTATTTGTTTAAAAGCTTTAGCATGCACCTTTTCATCCTGTCATCATAATATGCCTTGTCATGCATCACTTTTTATTTATTTTGAGAGCACACACTAATTTTAAGTTACGTGGGGACTAGCGACTTACCTATGACTTGAGTCAAGGTTTAAGTTTGTGTAAACCCGACTCTTTCTTGAGAGCTTAGATGATAGTGATTGGTATACGTACCATCCCATTATCTGCTAAGACCCCATATTGCCTTCACGAAGGTGATCACTGGGACAGCAAGAGACCCTCTTTAGAGCCCAAATAGTAAGCCTACCCCATGTCTCACATAAAAGAACTAGAACCTATCATTAGGGTGTATGGTCCGTAATACATTTCATATGACATAAACCTAAACAAGCATTTTCGCTTACAGGTATTGTGAATAAAATGGCCAGCACCACTAGACTTTCTATCATGGAATATGGGAAAATTTCTGAGTCCTCACAATTGACCGAAGGAGACTGTATTAAGAGTAGTGCTGAAGTTCTACCACCAATCAAGAACCTGAATTGCACCCTGAATGAAGTAAACAAGCTAATGACTCATCTTCAAAGCGTGGACAAAGAGGCCTTCTTTGGAAGATATGGACGTTTAATGGAGATTGCAAGGGTAGAGGTTTTAAACCCCTAATCTGAGCTTTAGTCCATTTTTGGGATCCGGATTATCGCCGTTTTTCTTTTTGGAATATTGATATATGTCCTACAATGGAGGAGTATGGGGTGCTGACTGAAATTCCAAAAAAATTGTATAGAGTTTATTTTCCTTTGATATGCGACAAAATTGTAAATGAATTGTCGAAACTCCTCGAGATCTCTCGGGTTGGAAAGGTTTTTGAGAGAAATGCTGCGGGTTTGAAATGGAAGTTGCTAGAAAGTGAATTAGAAGGGAAATCCGGTTTAGCAAGAGAGAGACTGATTGCCTTGGGCATATTTGGCCTTGTGCTATTTCCAAGCCAAATAGGCATAATAAGTTTGGAAGCCGCTGCTGCTTATGTGGAATACGAGAATACTCGGATCAACCCGGTAGCCGCTATTCTAGCCGAGACTATCATCACACTTAATCATTGCCGAAAAGTCTGGAAAAGGGCAATGAGGTGTTGCACACAATTGTTGTATATCCGGATGGTCAGCCATATTGAGACAAAAGACCAATTTTCAATAATTTTTGGTGGTTTAGCCAAAAACCTTTGGAAATAGTGGTAAAAGACGAATGGGGGAATCTAGATAACCAAGGTTGGTTAGAAAAACTAGAAATCTTACCAAGGGGTGGTTTCAAATGGAAGGCTCCATGGATCAAGGCAATGGATGTTCTAATGAATTGTGGGCAACAATGTTGGGTTCCATTGGTAGGGATCACGAGTTATGTAAGTTATGCTCGAGCTCGGTGGTAAGGCAACATGGGGGCAAGCGGTTCATTCCAAGGACAAAAGGGGTTGCTCGGTTTTTGGTTTGTTTAAAGATTCTGCTACGAAGAGGTCATGAGAGCTATCAAGCAAGACTGGAAGCATCTGGTTTTAGTAGAAATAAAAGGTTTGGAGAATCCGAGTACAAGCGAAGGGTATACAAAATGGAGAGATTCAGTTGCTTCAGACTCGACCAATGGGGAAGTGAAGTCGCCACAAGCTGAAGAGTCTGTTAAAAGGAAAAGGGTTGACAATGAAGAAGAATTGAAGAGACAAGTGGAAAAACTTCAGATGGAACTAAACAAGACCAGAAGGGACAAGATGATGATGGAAGAAATGGTGTGGGAAGGTGATAGAAAGAGAGCATTTCTAGATGAACAACTACAATCTAGGGATGCGAGACTAGCCAAGCTCGAGTTGAAGATAGTCGAGGAAGAAAATGCTAGATTGGGAATTGAAAAAGAATTAGCGGAGATGAATCAGAAATGGGTGCGAAGTTGCTCTGAACTCAGCACATTGAAGACTGAACATAATGAATGCCATGACAGTATAGAATATTACCAAGAGAAGTTTGCAGAGGTCCAGTGCGAGTTGATGGACAGAATCGAAAAGCATGAAGAATTGTACAAGAAATATGTGATGTCGGAGAGTCGTTCGGCAGAGCTTATGAAGAATGAAGCTGGTGAAGCAGAGTTGGTGATCAAAGAGGATGAGATAAAAACTCTGAAGATGAAACTCGACAAAGAGAGGGTAAAGATAAAGCATCAAGCCGAAAAGTTAGCATTAATAGAAAAGTACAAGGACCAAATTGATGCCAATAATACTTCCTTGAACACAACCAACTTGCTGCTTACTGAAAAAATGTCCAGGATGGACAAACAAATGGATGAAGCTGCCGCGCATGCTCGGGTCATCAGGAACAATGCTAGAAATGTGGGGAGAGACATCATCCGTTATCGGCGAAATCTAGCTGAAACCGATGCTTTCTTGGAGTCAATTGAGAACCGTGGATTCGCTTTCCTACCTTTGGGAGAAGATGTGACGGAAGAAAGATTTTAATTTACTTGTCCTTTTTGTGTTTTTCAAAACAATGTATCAAGCTTATCCATTCAATGAGAAGGGTGTTGTCTCTGTTGCAAATTCTGTCTTTTGGTGAATATAACTTAAGTAAATAACTTGCAATGCAGTACTCCTAACGTCAACGTGATGAGAAATCCCTGTCTATGAAGTGTTTGGCCATTAATTGTTCGCAAGAGAAACCCATTGCATTTCATATACATTCATATAAGCATTTGCATCTTACTACATACATCTTCCATTCGCTTATGCATTCATCTACATCCAGCTCAACCACGAAACATAGGTCCCCCTGCGAAGATCCACAACACCCGGCTAAGAAGAAGAATGGAAAACGAGGGAAGGATCGAGCCAGAATCTCCGTACCAGAAGGACCTCGAAGTCTGTCCGCAATGATGTAGCGCGTTTAACCAAGCATGCTCGAAAGGGTATTAAGAACGAGAGATGGAGAAGGAACGTCAGCTCAGACGGAAGAAGCACCACCGGCAGTTCAAGGCCCGAGGCACCCCATATTCCAGGATCGAGATCACCCAAGAAACAGCCCGAACCCACTAGGCCCATTCCAATCCCTATTACATTGGACTTAACGGATGAGGAACCGCAAGATTCCAGATTGTTCAGCCATGCGGGATATGACAAGTGGTCCGCATTGGAGGAAAGATTAAGAGCGATTGAAGGGAATGACCTATCCGACCCAATCAGGGCGGCTGAGGCATGTTTGGTGCCAAACATCGTGATACCACGAAAGTTTAGGGTCCCGGAATTCATCAAGTATAGTGGGGTAGAATGCCCGAAAACCCATCTTCGTTCTTACTACAACAAGATGGCGGAGGTAATACATGATGATAAGCTGTTAATCTACTTTTTCGGGACGACTGACGAGTTCAACTCTTAGTCGGTACATGAGGTTGGACAACATCGAGATTCGAAAGTGGGCTGATTTGGCGGATGCTTTTTGAAGCGATATAAGTTCAACCTCGAAATTGCTCCTGATAGGACAAGCTTGATGACAATGGAGAAAGGAGCTCAAGAGTCTGTAAGGACTTATGCTCAAAGATGGAGGGACCAAGCTGTCAATGTGCAACCTCCATTGATAGAGTCTGAAATGGTGACCCTGTTTGCAAACACGTTCAAAGCTCCATACTATGAGCACCTGATGGGAAGCTCAGCTCAACACTTTTTTGATGCGGTACGGATTGCTGAAAGGATTGAGCAGGGAATCCGGAATGGAAGAATTATGGAACCCGTAGAGAAGAGGGGTTTCGTCGGGAAAAGAAAAGAAGTGGAGGTGAGCAACGTGGAAGAAAGGTACAAGGGGAAAGAGAAGAATTACAAGAGTTACCAAACACCTACCCCCCAAACCACCAACATCAACTTCTCCAAGCCCACCACTCCAAACCAACCTTTCTACCCAAGATTCCCCACAAGTAATCAAAATAACTACCAAAGAAGAGACTATCCACAAACTGAAGAACTACCACCTTTGCCCATGACCCTAAAGGAATTATATGCCCAATTACTAAACATTGGACATATTGCTCCCCTACCACTACCCCCTTTGAAGCCACCTTTCCCTGCCTGGCACAACCCTAATCTGACCTGCGAATACCATGCTGGTAATGCGGGTCATAGTATCGAGACTTGTGCAGCCTTTAAGAGAAAGGTATTGCAACTGATCAAGATCGGATGGATCACCATTGAGGATCCACCCAATGTGAGCCTGAATCCTTTGCCCAAACATGCTGCGGGAAGTAGTGGGGTGAATGCGATGAAAGCCGATAACAAAGTAAGGGCTCTCAAGGTGACCATGGCGGATTATACGACATGTTGGTGCGATCCGGACATTTGATGGGATCAACTAAACATGACATTGGCGAAAATGACTTTTGCCCATTCCATAAACAAAGAGGGCATCACATTGATGGATGTGTTGAGTTTCAGTCAAAAGGTCACCAGGATGTTGACTCTTGGGGAGTTAAGGATTGAGGATAGAGCAAACCATGAGGAGATAGCGGGGATAGAGAAGTGTAGGATCCAATCAACACCTAATGGACTCCCGAGATTGGTGCTATATAAGCCTTCATGTGCAAAGGAGGTGGACTATAAAGCAATGCCGGGAAATTATGCTGCTACCCCAAACGTCGAAGTTCCTTTTGGCCAAACCGAGATAGGTGGTTTAACCCGGAGCGGTCGTTGTTTCACGCCGCAGAGTTGGAAAAACAAAGGAAAATCAAGGGTAAAGAGGTAGTGGATCTGGAAAACGAGTTAGAGGTAAATAAACCGGTGACGGAGGAAGAGACGAATGAGTTCCTGAAATTGATGAAGCATAGTGAGTACTGTGTGGTGGATCAGTTGAAGAAAACCCCTGCCAAAATCTCCATCATGTCATTAATACTAAGTTCTGAGCCCCATCGAAATGCCTTGCAAAAGGTATTGAACGAGGCCTACGTGCCTCAAAATATTGAGCAAACGACTATGGAGCACCTGGTAGGGAGGATCCACGCATCAAACTATTTGTATTTCACTGAAGATGAACTCGGAACCGAAGGAACTGGCCATAATAAGCCTTTGTATATCACGGTCAGATGCAAGGATTGTCTCATCGGTAAAGTTCTCATCGATAATGGTTCCGCCCTAAAATGTGTGCCAAGACACATGCTGGAAGAGATGCCAATAGATCCTTCTCACATGCATCCAAGTGGGATTACGGCGAGAGCATACGATGGTGCGCCGAGGCAAGTGTTGGGGGCAATCGAAGTTGAGCTAGCCATAGGTCCCCAAACTTTCTTGGTAACCCTTCAAGTGATGGACATTCACCCTTCTTATAGCATGTTGTTGGGAAGACCATGGATACATGCTCGCGGAGTCATTACTTCTTCGCTGCATCAACGTTTGAAGTACATTGCCAATGGTGTCCTTGTCACTGTCAAGGCTGAAGAAGCCATATCCGTGATGAAAAATGTAGCGGTCCCATTTATTGAAGCTGAAGATTGTATGGATGGAAACCTGCATGCATTTGAAGTTGTGAATACTGAGTGGGTGCCGGAGAATACCGTAATAAGGAAACCCAGGATCTCAGGGGCCACTGAAATGGCCGCTAAAAGCCTCTTAAAGAACAAGGTTCCGGTCCGATTTGGAGCAGCAAAGAAGAAACTCGAATGGGTTGGGGTAACAAGGCTGAAGGTTGCAGAACAAAGATTCGGGCTGGGGTATAAACCTAAAAAAGAGGATTACCAGCGGGCTGCCTTGGCAAGAAGAGAGAAAAGAATGGCGAGGATCGAGGGAAGGAAGCCTGTAGAAGAGAGTTTAGTCATTCCTCCGATCAAATTCTCATTTCCAAAGGCAGCATATGTCATACAACCTGATCCAGGACACGGGAACTTTCTGCAGAAGATGGCATCTATGAGCATAAATATTGTGGAAAAGGAGGAAGTTCAGAGCAGTGTTAAGAAGATTCAGTCAGGGAAAAGGGATGAAGAGCTACCACAACTGACCATCTATACAGTAGAGGAAGTCACCGCCTGGACATGCGTTCGGAAGTTAGCCAAGGAGAGAAGTTCCGAACTGGGAAACCCAAGAAGCTCCAGTGGTTTTAGAATGTAATGAACAATGTTTTCTACATTTGTTTTGGTTTGTTTTGTTTTAAGGCCTAACCGGCCAATCGGATTTTATCTTTGTTTGTTGTGAACTGCATTTTTATGAAGATCATGCATTTTTGTTCATCTCTTTTCTTATTTTGTATTTTTGTGCATTTACACTCATTTTCCGCTTTCAGGAACCCTGAAAGCGGAACTTCCACAACACCACTTGCACTTTGCACTGAGAATGAATGGCCGAATTATAAAGAGCACATAATAGCTGTAGAAGAGAAAGATGGTGATGAAAATAACATTAGAGAATTCACAAAATTATTAGAGCAACACGAACAAGTTTGGAAACCCGCTAAAGAGGAACTTGAAACCATAAATGTGGGTACTGAAGAAAGCCAAAGAGAACTCAAGGTAGGAACTTTGATCACGCAAAAGGAAAGAGAAGATTTGATTGCACTGCTTCGAGATTATACAGATGTTTTTGCTTGGTCCTATGAGGATATGCCCGGTCTAGATACAAATATTGTAGTCCATAGGCTACCATTGGAGGAGGGATGCAGACCGATTAAGCAAAAGTTAAGAAGAACGCACCCAGAAGTTTTGATCAAAGTAAAGGCGGAGATTGAAAAGCAATGGAATGCTGGTTTCTTAGAGGTGGTCAAATATCCACAATGGGTGTCCAACATAGTAGTGGTACCCAAAAAGGAGGGCAAGATTCGAGTCTGTGTGGACTTTAGGGATTTAAATCGGGCTAGCCCTAAAGATAATTTTCCTTTACCACATATAGACATGTTAGTTGATAATGCAGCCCGTAGCTCCGTGTATTCCTTTATGGATGGTTTCTCAGGTTACAATCAGATAAAAATGGCGCCGGAAGATAAGGAGAAAACGACGTTTGTTACACCATGGGGGACTTTCTGCTATAAAGTCATGCCATTTGGGTTAAAGAATGCTGGTGCCACTTATCAAAGGGCTATGGTGACTTTGTTTCACGACATGATGCACAAGGAGATTGAAGTATACGTGGATGACATGATCGCTAAATCGGGAAAAGGAGAGAATCATGTCCAAATATTGAAGAAATTATTTGACAGGTTAAGAAAATATCAATTGAGGCTTAACCCTGCAAAGTGTTCATTTGGGGTGAAGTCTGGGAAGTTGCTAGGATTTGTGGTGAGTGACAAAGGAATAGAAGTAGATCCAGAAAAAGTAAAGGCTATCCAGGAAATGCCAGCTCCGAAGACTGAGAAGGAAGTAAGGGGATTTTTGGGAAGGTTAAATTACATTGCTCGATTCATATCCCAATTAACCACAACCTGCGATCCTATTTTCCGTTTGTTGAGAAAGAAGAATCCTGGCATTTGGAACGCAGAATGTGAAGAAGCTTTTGAGAAAATCAAGCAGTACTTGCTTAAACCACCTCTACTGGTTCCCCCTGTACCAAAAAGGCCATTGATTTTATACTTAACAGTGACTGAAACAGCGATGGGATGTGTGCTTGGGCAACAGGATGAATCAGGAAGGAAGGAAAAGGCCATTTACTATTTAAGCAAGAAATTCATGGAGTGTGAGTCTAGATATACTATGATTGAGAAGTTGTGTTGTGCATTAGCATGGGCTGCAAAAAGGTTGCGACAGTATATGTTGTATCATACCACATGGCTAATTTCTAAGTTAGACCCGTTGAAGTACATCTGTGAAAAGCCCTACTTATCCAGCCGAATTGCCAGGTGGCAAGTCCTGCTATCTGAATATGATATAGTGTATATGACAAGGAAAGCGGTGAAAGGGAGTGTCATTGCTGATCACTTGGCAGACCATGCTATGGAGGATTATGAGCCGTTAGACTTTGATTTTCCTGATGAGGATGTGTTTTCGATAGAAGAAGGAAAACCGGATGGTGGACTATGTACTTTGATGGTGCTGTGAACGTATGTGGTAACGGAGCCGGGGCAGTGATAATATCTCCTGACAAGAAACAATACCCAGTGTCAACGAAATTGCAATTCGGGTGCACTAACAACACAGCCGAGTATGAGGCCTGTATTCTTGGTTTAGAGACTGCATTGGAGTTGAACGTAAAGAAGATAGATGTATATGGAGACTCGATGCTAATTATTTGTCAAGTGAAGGGAGAATGGCAAACCAAAGAAGAAAAGCTAATACCCTACCAGGAGTACCTATCTAAGTTGGCTGAAGAGTTTGAGGAAATAGAGTTCACCCATCTAGGAAGGGAAGGAAATCAGTTTGCAGATGCTTTAGCTACTCTAGCTTCTATGGCTAGAATAGACTTTGGGCAAAGCTTACAGTACGATACATATCGACATCGAAATAATCCGTCGCATTGTTGCTCGAGTTGAAGAAGAAATAGATGGAAACCCTTGGTACTATGATATCAAGAACTTCATCCAAAAACAGACTTATCCCCTGAGGGCATCCAACACCGAAAAGAAGACCTTGAGAAGACTGGCAATGGATTTTTACCTTGATGGAGAAGTTTTATATAAGAGGTCATCTGATGGGACTTTGTTGAGATGCCTAGATGGGGTTGAAGCTAGAAACGCATTGCGAGAAGTGCATGAAGGGATCTGCTCGACCCATGCTAGTGGACATATGATGGCAAGGAAAATACAAAGAGCTGGTTACTTTTGGATGACATTAGAGAAGGACTGCATTGACTATGTCCGCAAATGTCACAAGTGTCAGATCTATGGGGACAAAATGAATGCCCCTCCGATACCTCTATTTAATTTGTTATCTCCGTGGCCTTTTGCAATGTGGGGGATCGATGTGATTGGACCTATCAACCCAAAAGCCAGACAATGGTCACGAGTTCATCCTCGTGGCAATTGACTACTTCACAAAATGGGTAGAGGTCGGGTCATTTGCTCATGTAACACGGAAGGTGGTGAAGAAGTTTATTGAGAGAGATCCGATATGTCGGTATGGGCCACCTGAAAAGATTATAACCGATAATGCCCAAAACTTCAATGGGAAGTTGATAATGGAACTTTGTGCTAAATGGAAGATCAAACATTCAAATTCCTCTCCTTATAGGCCCAAGATGAATGGTGCTGTAGAAGCTCCTAACAAGAACGTCAAGAAGATTGTTCAGAAGATGGTAGTCACCTATAAGGATTGGCATGAAATGTTGCCATTTGCTCTTCATGCATACCGTCATCGCAGTTCGGACCTCAACAGAGCTACTCCGTACATGTTGGTATATGGGATGGAGGCGGTAATGCCTTTAGAGGTAGAAATCCCATCACTAAGAGTCTTGATAGACTCGAACTAGATGAAGCGAGAATGGGCAAAGGTCGGATATGAGCAATTGAATTTGATCGATGAAAAGAGGTTAGCCGCAATCTGTCATCATCAATTATACCAAGGAAGGATGGCCAAAGCATATGATAAGAAAGTCCGACCTCGAAAATTCCACGAAGGCGATTTGGTGTTAAAGAAGATATTGTTTGTACCAGGGCAAGATCAGAGTAAATGGGCCCCAAACTATGAAGGCCCATATGTGGTGAAGAAGTCATTCTCAGGAGGAGCTTTGCTATTATCTAGAATGGATGGAGAAGATTTAGCTAGGCCTGTGAATTCCGACTCTGTAAAGAAATATTACGCTTGATATGTTGTAACCTTCCTCAATAGATAAAATTCGGCCATGAATTCTTGTTGCAAGAAATCTTTTCCAAAGAACATGATTTTATAATATTTATTAGCGTTCTATCATTTATTTTTGATAAATTTTGTGCACCTCGCTGGGGGCAAAAATTATTTAAATAGTGATTTGCTTTAAAAGTGTCCATTTACAAATAAAACCATGTTTTGAAATTTTTTCAATTATATATCGTTTTGAGTTTTGAAACATGAGTAAAAATATATATATATATATATATATATATATATATAATAATAATAATAATGGAGCGAGAAAGGGTCCTGTGTGGAACAAAGGAGTCTCACGCCAAGCGTAAAGATATGGCATGGGAACACATCCTATGAAGGAGGGCCACCACGAAGAGAGGGGGACCTATGTTTCCAAAAGAGGTAACAAAACATGCATATTATTGTCATAACACTAACCTCGACAGAAAATTGTGGTGAAAGCTGATGCAATTTCGAGTCATGAAAGATATGAAGAAACAAAATCTCAAGTCGACAAACCATGATAAATGAATTGAGAATCAATGTTGTTTCATTCATCGAGCCGGGTCGGTCACCCAGAAAAATGAGACCATGCTAGACGGGTCAGTCACCCAGAAAAATAAGACCATGCTAGCCGGGTCTGTCACCCATAAAAATGAGACCATGCTAGCCGGGTCGGTCACCCAGAAAAATGAGACCGTGCTAGCCGGGTCGGTCACCCATAAAAATGAGACCATGATATCCGGTCTGGTCACCCATAATAATGAGACCATGATGTCCGGGTCGGTCACCCATAAAAATGAGACCATGATATCCGGTCGGTCACCCATAAAAATGAGACCATGATGTCCGGTCGGTCACCCATAAAAATGAGACCATGCTAGCCGGGTCTGGTCACCCGTAAAAATGAGACCTCACTAACTCGGGTCGGTCACCCGTAAAAATGAGACCTCACTAACCAGGGTCGGTCACCCGTAAAAATGAGACCTCACTAACTCTGGCTCGGTCACCCGTAAAAATGAGACCCCACTAACTCGGGTCGGTCACCCGTAAAAATGAGACCTCACTAACCAGGGTCGGTCACCCGGAAAAATGAGACCTCACTAACTCGGGTCGGTCACCCGTAAAAATGAGACCTCACTAACCAGGGCTCGGTCACCCGTAAAAGGAGACCATGATAACTCCGGGTCGGTCACCCAGAAAAATGAGACCTCACTAACCAGGGTCGGTCACCCAGAAAAATGAGACCTCACTAACTCGGGTCGGTCACCCAGAAAAATGAGACCTCACTAACTAGGGTCGGTCACCCAGAAAAATGAGACCTCGCTAACAAGGGTCGGTCACCCAGAAAAATGAGACCTCACTAACTAGGGTCGGTCACCCAGAAAAATGAGACCTCTTTCCTTTCTAAGTTGGGGTGGTCACCCGTCATAATAAGACCCGGGTAAGTCATGCGTTGCAATGAGATAATTTTCGTGTTTTTCTTTACAACACTTACTAAGCTAAAGTCTTTTACAAAGACTTTAGTCGTAAGCATTGTAAAGAAGGGGGCAACTGTTGTAACCCAATTTTGGGTCATGCCCCAAAACTATCAGAAAATAACAAAAAAATAAAATAAGATGGGGGATGGTGTCGGTGAAAAAAAAATCAAGTTAAAATTTGGAACATTTTTGAAAGATTGATTGTACCCTTTTTGTGCCCAGAAATGAAAAAATGCAGATCCAAAGCTAAAGTAATTTATTATGAGATAAATTCGCGTATAAATTAAGTCACAAAATATAATTATATTTTTATGGACCGATTTGATACAGTCGTTGGTTAATATAAAAGCGTAATTATATTCAGGGATTAATTTAGGTGCAGTTGAAGGGTTTAATTAAGCTTGACGGCTTAATTATACTTTAAATGGGTCAAAATTAGTTAAAGGTTTAGTCAAGAAGAAATCAAGTGCTTAAATTTAATTTGGGCTCAAGTGTTGATATTTGAATTTTCGTTGGTCGATTTGAATTTTTCAAGCCAATTAAGCGTAAATCGGGGACCTAATTGAAAAATAGGAGTTTTACTGGTCGAGTGGGGAACTATATTGCGCAGATAAAAATCAAGGACCAAATGTGCGCAAAATAAAATTTAACGTTGAATTTTTCACAAGGATATAATTGCACACGATCATAAATTTAAATTCAATGGAGGATGCAATTAAGAGAGTAATCGATTGAAGGACCAAACTGTATTTTATACCCAAAAACAACAAAACTTGAGCCACTCAAAACACCCCACTTTGAAGACAAAATTCCCACCACCATTTGAAATTGAGAGACAAATAAATTAAGCCACCCGAAATCCCTATTTTACTGGACAAAACATGCACATTGAGCCACCCAAAAACTCCATGTTTCGAAAACACTTTGAGCCAGACACTCCGGTCTTGTTTTGAAGACTGGTCGCCATATAAAAAAAAGAGAAACAGAAATGGAAGGGGAGACCAAATTTGTTGAAAATTTTTTAGTTTTGGGTTTTGGATCGATTCTGGGGATTCGGTTTTTTTCTCTCGTCGACTTCATCTCCCTCTGGGTATCACGCCTCTCTCTCATAAAAACCAATCCACTGGTTCTCCTCTCTCTCGATTTTCCCTCTCGGTAAGCTGCCTTTCGTTTGAAAAAAGACACCACCATAGAACCACGATCACGCCCTCTCTCTCGACCTCTGCTTCTCCTCTTCTTCCCGTGCCTCTGTCTCCCTCTGCCTCTCGGTCTGTAAGAAGAGAACCGACCACCAGCCCTCACGCCCTCGCTCGAGTTGAAGAAACTCCACCGCCAATTACTCTTCAACATCACCTCGGAACCATCCTCACTCGAGCTCGGGACCTCTGCTTCTCCTTCACGAAACGGTCCACCATCACCCCTCTTCTTCAACATCACCTCGGAACCATCCTCACTCGAAGCTCCTTCCTCCCTCTCAATCTCTACCTCGGACTATCGAGAACCAGCCCGGCGTCGCCAGAGACATCCACTACACGCCAGGCATCTCACTATCATCTCGAGCGAGGCAAAGGCGGAGCGACAGACCGACGCTTTGCGAGTGCGATCCGTGACTTCCAAGCACATTTTCCGGCGAGCTCCGACCACCATTCCCGATTCCACCACGACAGGAAGAACCACATAAACGCCCTCTACAATAAGGTATCGCAGAATTCCCATTCTTTGCACTTTAAAAATCCACGCTTTCATGTAGATCGTCTTCCGCAAATCCGATTCATCGTAGCTAACCGGGTCGGTCGGCTCTAGAGCCCGACCGGATCCGCGACCGTACTGGGCCACGGCCCGGACTCACGACCGTCCGGGCCACGGCCGGACTCGTGAAGGTCCGGGCCACGGCCCGGACCAAGCAGTCGCACGCCACGGCCGGACCGATGCCGTCAGACGCCACGGCCGGACCGACTGCCGTCCGGCCACGCCCAGACCAGAAGCGTCCGACCACGGCCAGACCAGAAGCGTCAGCGCCACGGCCGGACTCGACTAGCGTCTGGGCCACGGCCTGCACTTGATAATAAAAGCAGTGGCCGGCACATTCAAGACGATCGGCGGCAAATGATATCAGGTGAATGGCGATCCATCTCACCCAAAATATATATATATATAATAATAATATAATAAAATAATATAAAATATAAAAATATAAAAAATATTTTTATTTTTATACAAAAAATCTAAAAAAATGTATTATTTTTTTGCATAAGGCCAATACACTAGCATATTTTAAAATTGTTGTTTTAATGGAAAATATATATATTCTCTTGGTTTTTTGGGAAAAATGAGTTTTAGCATGGATTTTGCTAAAGGAAAAATCATTTCTTGCATTTTGAGATTTTACAACATGTTTGTAAAATCCAAAGGGTATTGGCCAATATTCAAAAAATATAAAAAACTTTTTGGTGATTTATATTATTGTTTTCGAGTTTGGATAAATTCTATCCAAAATATTCGGTATAAATGATATATCTTTAACATGTAAATATTTCTTTTATATATTTTAGCAATTATAAGACAAACGAAAACATCAAGCGACTTACCTTAGGTAGGGCGTACTAGGGTGCTAAAACCTTCCCTTTACGCAACTAGATCCCTTACTTTAGAATCTCCGAAAGACCAGTCATAGGTTTCCTAGTAACCATAATACTAGGTGGCGACTCCTTTTGTTATAAAAATAAATAATCCCCGACATTTAATAATCCTCCCGCTCATGAGGACCGGTTGCCACGACGCCGCTCACGACCATTTTTGAGGTGCGACACGACTCATCGCAATCTTTGAGAAGTAGAACTCACTATGTGCACAAACAAGTAGGATAATATATATAGCTCTTTGTTGTTACCAGGAATACAAACATCTTTAGGTTATGAAAATTTGGTGGTGACGGACAAGCTAGACTTCATATAGGAAAACATAGCAGAAGGGAAAAATCTGAACTGCAAAAAACTTTAAAACCAAACAAAGAGAACATCAAGAGGTGCTCTTCAATAACATAGTAGCAACAATAAGAAAACTAGATAACATAGCATCTCTCTATTTAAAGATCAGCTGGTGGAGAAGACTGATGGATCCTAGGGAAGATTTGAGCTCCATAAAATAGCATCTCTCTATTTAAACATCAATGTGAAAATTATCAAAGTGGCTGAGTTTCATATGATGTGTAGCCATTATAAAAGAAGTGAGAGGCAATGGGCCTTAACCCACAAAAGCCACCTTCCTCGGCTGCGACACCCCACTTTCATTCAAGATACCATAGTTCCCGTAGTAGGGAAAAAGGTTAAGGTTGTTCAAAGGTTGATGGATTTTTCTCAAGAACGTTGCGAATTCAAGCTCCAACAGGCCCTCGGCATGGCCACATAAATTGATGAGGCTTTCTCTCATTGCTTGCAATTCTTCAGGCAAGGCAGCAATGTCGATGGGAGGATACATAGTTTCACAAGGTTAGAAAAGAGGCTATTAACTTGTTTCGAAGTACTTAACGAGCTAAGATTGGATATATTAAAATAATATATATTTTTTAAAAACTATTTTTAATATTAGTGCATGAAAATAATATAAAAACAAAAATTATTTTCTAGAGTTTTCTTTGAACATTCTGAGCTTCGATGCCTTTTACGTTGTGTTTTCTAATGCATTAACTGACTATTTAAGAACATGGTTCAAAATGTTTTTTATTTATAAATATATCAAAATGATATTTTTTATTTTTTAAAAATTATTTTTTATATCAATATATATATATATATATTAATCTAAAGTAAAAAATAAAAAAAAAATTTCAATATTTTTTCAAAAATGCTTATGAAACGTATGGACACATACCCTGAAAGACCAAGCTTTTAAGTAGATACTAGAAAGGATTCATGTTCACACATGCTCATAATCAATTGGGAGTCATGTAAAAGATGTTTATTGATTTGTCGATCCTTTGCTTACAAGGTTGTCTCTGTATTTCATGAAAAAAAATATTTTACACTTTTTTTTCTTTATATTTTTTGAAAAAAAATATTATTTCTTATTTTTTACACTTGGAGCATTTATCACACTTTATTTTTTCTATTTATGCCATTCTTTTGTAATTTCTTTTTACATTGGTTTTTAAAAGTATCATACAAAAACTTATTAAAAGGTGCTTTACTGTAGCATTGCAATTTGTTTTTCACTACATTAAAAATTAGCTAAAGATCTTACTTTTTTTTTACTACGCATGATCTCCACTATATTTAATTATATGTAATTATCAATTTTATTATTCACAATTACAATTTTTAATTGAGGTAAAAAAATAAAATAATACAATGACACTTACACAATAATTATTATGTTAGAAAAAATATTATTTAAACTACAATGAGACAAGTAAAAAATACACTTTAATATTTTATTTATTTATTAGTGTAGATGATTATTGATTTATTTGATTAAATGGTATAAATTTTTTGAAATATAATTATATTTTTTATATAAAAAATAGATTTGAAAGATCATATATTTATTTTTCTGACAAAAAAAATTTATCACGTTAAATAACCAATTAGTTGTATATTGAAAACAAACTCTTTTTACATCATTTTTTTTATGAGGAGTCAAGGGAGCTTTCCTTCTACGTGCTCTGCAATCAATTTAATAGACCCATGGACCTATATGCTTACAAGTAACATTAACGACCTATCACTACTTGAAAAGAAAAAAAAAAAAAAAAAGGAAGTAGAGAGCGAGGTGGTGATGTCTATAAAATTGGAGCTTTCCTTGTACATTGGAAACTGCACAGTACTCACTACTTTATCTCAGCACTGGAAAATAATCATCTTTCTAGAATTTAGGGTTTTAAGGAAGCTGATAAGGTTAAATGGATGGATCTGATATCTTGATCCATCTAGATTTTGATTTGGATGTGGCTGGAGACTGGGTTGTTCGGTGGAGTTGGTAGAAACTTTTTAACACTACAATTAAGAATTTGTGATCAATTCGTAGTGTTTTAATATTCAAACTTTGCAAACGCTGAGAAAGTGCATAACCAGACAGACAAACTTCATGATGAGATGGCGAGACTTCATGATGAATTGTAGCCTTTGATTTGGTCAATGCTACGTGACTGCTTGCTAGCCAGGCACCTCTATTTTGTAATAACTCCTTCATTTCAATGATTTCTTGATTTTTTTAACTCTCTCATAGTATCTTCGTTCAGCAGTTAAATAATTTCTTAAGAAAAAAAAAACTCCAATACGAAGAGTGTGAAAAGATTGAGATATAATTCATCAAATAAATGGACAGGTAATATAACCAATTTAATTAATGAACGAAACCTAAAGTGAATGAAAGTTTTAATTGATTACGGGATAAATTTAAAGAGTGTTTGACATTGCGTTTCAAAAATATTTTTTAAAAAATAATTTTTTATTTATTTTAAATTAACTTTTTAGTATTTTTATATCATATTTATGAGTTGATATAAAAATAATTTTTAAGACAATAAAAAACATTATTTTGATGCATTTTTAAATAAAAAATATTTTAAAAAATAATCTTAAACACATTATCAAGAAGATACTTATATAGCTAAAACATGTCTCTTTCCCTTTCCAATGAAATTAGGAAGGAAAAGTATACATTGGGGAGGGAATTGACCAGGCAGATGCAACAACGGTCTCTTTGGGAAACATTCATAAGTATTTTTTTTCTATTTTAAATCATTTATTTTAGTAATTTTAGATTATTATGATATAATATCAAAAATAATTTTTGAAAATAAAAAATATTACTGAAATATATTTCTAAATAAAAAAAATTAAAAATTAAAAAGCTTTGCATGCCATATATATAGATAGCTTCTGCCATCATGATTGACCTGAGAAGGTGGAATGATTCACAGTACTATGAATCTTCTACATATATTTTTCTGGTTTTTAAAAATAAACACCGCAAAGACAGAGATAGGAAAGGACTCTCAAGACTTTATCGACAGTACTGTAGTCTTGGACTTAGTCATGTTAACATTTTTTTCCAGTGGTCTGTGTTAATTCGCTTATATATAGATGTTGATATATATGCTCTCTGCAAGAAAAGAGGTTGCAGAAATTAGTGGGGGGGAGAGAATTGGTTTGGGGCTTCTTTACGCAAATCTTCTGTGGGTCAGTTGCTGCTTATTTAGGTGGGAGGTGCATAGTCATGTGGGTGTTTTTGCTGATGATGTTGTGGCCAGTACTGGCTGCATCAACAGCAAGGTCAGATGTAAAACCTGGCTGCCAAGAAAAGTGTGGGAATGTTAGTGTTCCTTACCCGTTTGGGATTTTGGAAAAAAGTTGTGCCATGAACGACGACTTCTTCCTGAACTGCACTTCTAACGATGAACTGTTCTTTGGAAAGAACATTCCTATTAGCAATATATCAGAGCTGGAGGGCACAGTAACTGTAGGCATTGATGCAGCAACGAACTGCAATGACAAAAAAGGGATAGAGACGAACTCCTTCTCACAGTCTATTACCCTAGCAGGCCCCTTCATGTTCTCAAACACCCGAAATATATTCACAGCTACTGGTTGCGATACCTTTGCCGCGGTGACCAACTCTGAGTCCAATTATGGAGCTGCCTGTCTCTCCTTATGCACAGAATATGTGGAAATGTCAGATGAAAATCCTTGCTCAGGTTCTGGATGCTGCCAGACCTCAATCCCCAAGGGCCTCAAATCACTTGACTACTCATTATTATCTTTTTACAACTACACGAACGTTTCGGACAGCAACCATTGTGGATTCGCTTTTTTAGCGGACAAAAGGTCCTTGAAGATTTCAGATTGGCCGCTCTCTCGCACGCCAAAATATGGGAAAGATGCATATGCAACAGATGTTGTGATTGAATGGGTAGTTAAAAATGAGACGTGCGAGCAGGCCAAAGCTAATGCAAGTGCATATGCTTGCGGCGCTAATGCGAATTGCACTTACCCAGAGAGTGGTCAAGGATATCGTTGCTCATGCAATGAAGGGTTCGAAGGAAATCCCTATCTCCAGGAAGGATGCCAAGGTAAACTGGTTATTGATTCATTTTTGGTGTGATTTAATCCTTAATTATAGTTATGCTTATGCAGGTTATATTTGTTGTTCCCGTTGTCTCTCTTTAGTACAGTTCATCAAGATTACATGTATTTTTTTGGAAGTATTCTTAGATTCAAATCCGGGAAAAGAGAGATTACAAATACAAGAATGGGAAAGGAATATACCATTTTGTTAGTTTAAGAATGTCCTTGTTCTTGCGTTTTAATTAATTTCTTTTTTTAATTTTTTTATTTAAAATTAAATTTTTTTCTAGTATTTTTAAATCGTTTTGATGTGAATATATTAAACATCAATTTTTAAAAATTAAAAAATTATTATTATAATATATTTTTAAATAAAATCACTTTGAAAGACAATCAATATCCTCTAATCTCTATCTAGCCATGGTGAAGAATAATAAAAAGAAATCTGTCTTCGAAGCTTGAAATTTAGGCTTGCTTGAGATTTCCAAATCATTATTTAGATTTGCTAAGCATTCTATTTCACGTATAATTAACTTGAGCTTCATACCCGATCACATTTATTTATTTATTTTATATTTATTTGTTTATATTTATTTGTTGAATTTGTATATTCAAGTATTTTTACTAATATTTCTAACGTTTACAATAGATATAGATGAATGCAAAGGAGAAAACCCTTGTCAAGAAGGTACTTGCAAGAATTCGTTTGGAGATTACAAGTGTCGTGTCCTCGACGTAGCGGAAATTTGAGTTTGAATTGTGAATAAAGAACACCGTCTTTATTCCAGGTTGCTCGATTTCTCAAGCAATGCAGGAACTCGAATCCACGAGTAATTTGAGAACAATAATTCCAGAATAAGTAAATTCTTATTCAAGATGTTTTTTTAATCAAAAGCAAGATAAATCCTAGTGGTTTGGTTGCTTCACATTTATAAGCTACCAACCGTTATCATCATCGTAAATTAAGGAATTAAAACAAGAAACAAACGAGGTAATAGACAATCCACGCAAATTGAGTTCTAATCAACAATAGAAATAAAGTCTTAAATAAAGAAATAATCGAAATGGAAAGATAATTGAGCTGATCCTCCTCTGCATGGTAGTGATCCAGGCGTGGTTCCTTCCATAATGGACTCTTCATCATGATTCATTCGATCCTTCCATGATAAGCTCTTCATCGTGATTTATTCCTTATCTGCCTCCTCAGTGAGTCCAACTACGTAGCTAGCTGTCCTACATCGATCCTCCCAGCTTGAAAAGAACTCGCCCAGAGTTCTGAGCATCTTGGAAGGTGCATCATCCGGTGGGTGATACTCATACAGGTCTGCCACGTTGAATGTTGGTGAGATTGTCATCTCTGCTGGTAGGTCCACTCGATAGGCATTATCGTTGATTTTCTGTAGAATTTGGTAAGGGCCATGTTTCTTGTCACTTAGCTTGTGAAGTGTTCCACCTGGCACTCTTCCTTTGCGTAAATACACCATGACGAGGTCTCCTTCTTTGAACAATTTTGAGCGTCGTTTCTTGTCTACTGCTGCTTTGTATTTCTCGTTGGAAGCCTCTAGGTTCTTGCACACTTCTTCTTGAATGGCTCTCACCCTGTCAACCATATGCTCAGCTGTAATGTTCATACTTGGAAGTTTTGGCAGAGGTACTAAATCCAACGCATGCTTAGGTGGTTTGCAGTAAACTACTTGGAAGGGTGTTTTCCCAGTTGATATGTTCAGCATGCTATTGTATGCGAATTCAGCTTGGGCCAAGGTGAGGTCCCATTGTTTCGGTCTTTCTCCTGATAAACAGCGGATCAAATTGCCTAGCATGCAGTTGACCACCTCGGTTTGTCCATCGGTTTCGGTGTGGCTGGTACTGCTGAAGTTGAGTGTTGTATCAAACCTACGCCATAGGGTCCTCCAAAAATGACTCAGGAACTTAGTGTCTCGATCTGAGGTGATTGATTTGGGTACTCCATGCAGGCGAACCACTCAGGAATAAATTAGCTACATGCATAGCATCCGAAGTTTTCTTGCAGGCGATAAAGTGGGCCATTTTTGAGAATCTGTCCATTACTACAAATACGGAATCAACTCCTCTTTGTGTTCGGGGAAGCCCTAAGATGATGTCCATTGATAAATCCTCCTATGGACCTGCTGGTATAGGCAGTGGTAAGTACAAACCGGTGTTCTGGGTTTGTCCCTTAGATGCTTGACAGGTTGGGCACTGTTTGACATGGTTCCCAATGTCGCGCTTCAACTGCGGCCAGTAGTAGCGTTCTTCTGCAAGTGCCACGGTTTTGTCTCGTCCGAGATGTCCCCCTAATCCCCCTCTGTGAAGCTCATGGACTATTTGTTCTCTCAATGAACTCCTGGGGATGCATAACCGATTACCCCTAAACAAGTAACCATCGTGTACATGCATTCCTTCATACGTTAATCCTTGCTGGCACTTGTCCCACATGTGGTCGAAATCCTCATCTCCCGCATATAAATCTTTGATGCACTCAAAGCCTATGACTTCAGCCTGCAAGGTGGTGATCAGAGATACTTTTCTACTCAAAGCATTTGCTACCTTGTTTAACTGTCCTGACTTATGCTTTAAAGTGAAGTTAAATCGCTGGATGAATGCAATCCAACGAGCATACATTCTGTTAACATTCGTTTGGTTGTTGATGAATTTTAGTGTTTGGTGATCACTAAAAAGGATGAATTCTCTTTGTACTAGGTAGTGTTCCCATACCTTCATAGCCCGAAACACTGTATATAGTTCAATTTCATAGGTGGACCATTTTCTCCGAGCCTCATTAAGCTTCTCACTGTAGAATGCCACGGGTTTATTCTCTTGGGATAGCACAGCTCCAATACCAATCACAGATGCGTCACAATCTACCTCAAACAACTTGTCACAGAGGCGTTACAATCTACCTCAAACAACTTGTCAAAATCGGATATCGATGCATCCTTAATTGAACTGTGTTAGAGGGTGTTTGGGGGGAGAGAGAATTGGTTTGGGGCTTCTTTACGCAAATCTTCCGTGGGTCAGTTGCTGCTTATTTAGGTGGGAGGTGCATAGTCATGTGGGTGTTTTTGCTGATGATGTTGTGGCCAGTACTGGCTGCATCAACAGCAAGGTCAGATGTAAAACCTGGCTGCCAAGAAATGTGTGGGAATGTTAGTGTTCCTTACCCGTTTGGGATTTTGGAAAAAAGTTGTGCCAAGTTGTGCCATGAACAAGAAGTTCTTCCTAAACTGCAGTTCTAACGATGAAGGTCATCCTGAACTGTTGTTTGGAAACATGCCTATTAGTGATATATCATAGCTGGAGGGCACAGTAACTGTACGCATTCATGCTGCATTCAACTGCTATGACAAAAAAGGGATAGAGACGAACTCCTCACGCTGGTGGATCACCCTTGGATCAGGCCCCTTCATGTTCTCACACACAAGAAATATATTCACAGCTATTGGTTGCGATGCCTCAGCCCGGGTGATCAACTATGAGTTCACTTACGGAGCTGCCTGTCTCTCCTTATGCACAGAAAATGTGGAAATGTCAGATGAAAATCCTTGCTCAGGTTCTGTATGCTGCCAAACCTCAATCCCCGATGGCCTCAAATCACTTCGCTATTCATTATCAACTTATTACAGGTACGCGAACGTTTCGGACTTCAACCATTGTGGATTCGCTTTTTTAGCGGACAAAAGGTCCTTGAAGATTTCAGATTGGCCGCTCTCTCGCACGCCAAAATACGGAAAAGATGGATATGCAACAGATGCAACAGATGTTGTGATTGAATGGGTAGTTGAAAATAAGACGTGCGAGCAGGCTAAAGCTAATACAAGTGCATATGCTTGCGGCGCGAATGCAGATTGCACTTACCCTGAGAGTGGTCAAGGATATCGTTGTCTATGCAATGAAGGGTTCGGAGGAAACCCTATCTCAACGATGGATGCCAAGGTAAACTGGTTATTGCCTTTTGGTATGATTTAATCCTTAATTATAGTTATGCTTATGCAGGCTATATTTGTTGTTCCCGTTGTGTCTCCTGTCATGTTCCCGTTTATTTTTGTCCATATTTTATGTATTTTTTGGAAGTATTCTTAGATTCAAATCCGGGAAAAGATAGATTACAAATTCAAGAATGGGAAAGGAATATACCATTTTGTTAGTTTAAGAATGTCCTTTAATTAATAATTTTAAAATTAATTTGTTTTTATTAATTTTTTTCAATGTTTTTAAATCATTTAGGTGTAATTATATTAAACATGAGTTTTAAAAAATTAAAAAAATATTATTATAGTATATTTTTAAATAAAAACAATCATTACCCTCTAATCTCTCTCTAGCCATCTCCACGTTGAAGAATAATAAAAAGAAATCTGTTTCGAAGCTTGAAATTTCCAAATCATTATTTGGCTTTGCTAAGCATTCTATTTCACGTATAATTAACTTGAGCTTCATGCCCGATCACAGATATTTTTTTGAATTTGTATATTTAAGTTTTTTACTAATATTTTTGACGTTTACAATAGATATAGATGAATGCAAGGTTGAAGGAAAAAGCCTTGCCAAGAAGGTACTTGCGAGAATACGATTGGAAATTACAAGTGTCGGTGTCCAATTGGCGATACGGTGATGGTAAAATAGTGACGCAGTGAAGAATCAAACGGGAATACGAACAACGTCAATATTCCATAAAATCAAAGAAAACGAGATTAAATCTCAAACAAACTCAAGGTTTATGTTCTTAGGATGAAAAAGTGAGGCGGCTGCAGGGTTACAAGGGGATACTTAAAGATAAAACCCTAGCCTAACCCATTACATAATAGGAAAAGACAAAAACAGTAAATTTGCCATAAATGGCAAATTTGATATAAATTCAGAATATGAAAGAGCTAAGAATTCTAAGAGAGTACCAATTGACCAACGTAAATTCGGACTCTTAATTAAAAAGTTATTGCAAAAACGAAACTTTTCTAAAATAGCAAAAACGCTGATTTCGGGGCCGAAACGATGGAATTTGGCCAAAATGGGGTCTAGGACAGCGACAAAGCAGCTGATTTCTTCCATAAACAACAAAACGCATCGATCGGGTGAGTTTCGCGTTATTCGGCGTCAACGACCGGTGCCGAAATTCAGGTGCCGAAATTCAGTTGCCCTTGAATTTCGGGTGATCCCTATTTAGTATATACGATTTCGCAACCTGTTCTACATCAGACTCCTCTACTTGAAAAGAACTCGACCTCGAGTTATGTTCTAGATCGGAATCAGGATGCAATGGCTCCTCCATGTGAAACTGAAATACATCTGCAACATTGAAAGTCTTAGAAATGCCGATTCTTTCAGGAAGATCAATCACATAGGCATTGTCATTAATCTTCTTTAGAACCTTATACGGACCATACTTCTTGGGCTTCAGCTTGTTGTAAGTCCCCACGGGAAACCTTTCTTTGCGCAAGAAAACCATCACTGAATCACCCTCTTCAAACACCTTGCGACGCCGGTGCTTATCTATTGCAGCTTTATACTTAGCATTTGTTTCTTCCAGCCTCTGCCTGACTTCTTCTTGCGCGGCCTGGCCTTGTAGCCATGTTCTCAGCAACCATACTAAATCCTAGACCTCCCTTGGGCAGACGAACTAAATCCGTTGTGTGTCTTGGTGGAGGCATATATATCATGGCAAAAGGAGTCTTTCCCGTCGCGCTATGAACAACACTGTTATAAGCAAACTCGGCCTGTGGCAACGCATGATCCCATTGCTTTGGTTTATCTACACAAATGCTATGAACCAAATTCCCCAAAGTCCGGTTTGTCACCTCTATTTGCCCATCAGTTTGCGGGTGCGCTGTTGTGCTCCGGTTAAGTGAAGTCTGAAACATCTTCCATAATGTCACCCAAAAGTGACTAAGGAACTTCGTGTCGTGGTCAGAAGTAATTGATTGTGGCACTCCATGAAGTCGGACCACCTCCCTGAAAAATAATCTCGCTATGTGCGACGCATCTGAGGTCTTCCGGCAGGGTATAAAATTGGCCATCTTCGAAAACCTGTCAACAACCACAAAAACAGAATCCACTCCTCGCTGGGTACGAGGTAACCCCAACACAAAGTCCATGGACAAATCTTCCCAAATATCATTAGGAATGGGTAAGGGTGTATAAAGACCAGTATTTTGTGACTGACCTTTAGACACCTGACACACATAGCACCTCTGCACAAAATTGCCGACATCCCTCTTCAGCTGTGGCCAAAAATACCGCTCCTCCAAACTAGCCATTGTCTTGTCCCTGTCCAAGTGACCACTCAATCCGCCCCCATAAAGGTCACAGATCAGTTTCTCGCGGAGCGACATCCGGGGTATGCACAAACGATTTCCGCGAAACAGAAATCCTTCGTTCTCATGAAATTCGCTAATGGGTTGTTTCTCAATGCACTTCGCCCAGATTTGTTTAAAATCCTCATCCTCATAATACAGTTCCTTGAGGCACTCAAACCCCACTACCTCATGAGCCATTGTTACCAACAGATTTGCACGACGACTCAACGTATCGGCAACCCGATTCAGAGTACCAGACTTGTGTCGAATAGCAAAAGGGAACTTTTGAAGGAAAGTTGCCCATCTGACATGCATATTATCCAAGTGCTTTTGGCTATTAATAAACTTCAAAGCTTGGTGATCAGTATACAAAACAAACTCCCGCTGCACTAGATAGTGCTCCCAATGCTTCAAAGCTCGGACCACCGTGTAAAACTCCTGGTTATAAGTACTCCACTTCTGTCGAGCTTCACTCAACTTCTCACTGAAGAAAGCTACTGGTCGCTTCTCTTGGGAAAGCACAGCCCCAATCCCCACGCCACTCACGTCACATTCAACCTCAAAAATCTTCTCAAAACTGGGAAGGGCTAATACCGGCGCGGTGCATAGCTTTTCTTTTATCAAAGCAAAGCTCGTTTCTGCCTCTTCTCCCCACAGAAATTTACCCTTCTTCATGCACTCGGTTATCGGTGCCATGACAAGATCTGAAATTCGAATAAATCGGCGGTAGAAGGTGGCTAAACCATGGAAACTCCGAACCTCACTTACTTGTCTTCGGTGCGAGGCCATTCCGGATTGCTCGGACCTTCTCTTCATCCATGTTGCACGTCGCCGCGCGTCCCGGAGGGATCCTGGCTCTCAGATGGAATTTGAGGAGTCGCCACCTGGCTGTTGAAGGTCGCTAGGAACACCCTATTTGTATTGGTCCGCTTCGGAGATTCGAGGGTAAGGGACTCGGTTGCGTAAAGGGAAGGTGTTAGCACCCTTATACGCCTTACCGAGGTACACTTCATTGTCTACCTTGATGTGATTTTGAAAAAAATTCAATTATATCATATTTATTCACAAAAATGTTACAATAAAAAAATTGATTACAGACTTAGAAAAATCCTGTGAATTTTATTGTTTATTATTCGTCGATTTTGGATACTAATCCCTTAGATTTTATTTATCCAAAAGTGAGTAATAGTATATTATTCCGTCGAATATTTTGGATACCGATTTGTTTATCCAAACACCGAACAGTTAATAATAGCATATTGCTCCTCGCATATTTTGGATTTTTAATCCTTAAGATTCATTTATCCGAGTACCGACAATAATAAATTCCAATTTTTGAAACATTGGACAAAGAAGACATATTTTTTTATTTTTTATCAAAACAAACATAAAACATAAAATTCCATGAACACAAACAAAACACAATACACATTTTTTTTCCTTTTTCATTATATTTTTACAAATGAAATAGATGTCACACACATTGTATTTTTCATTTTTCATTACCTTTCACAACTAATAGTTAAAATACAATAAATTCAAATAAAAGCATAAACATAAGGAAAACTACAAAGAGAAATCCTGTAACAGTGCTGGAACAGTGTCGTCAGCGGAGAGAGTGGTGGCGCTGTCGCTCACGCGCCACCACCACTAGCGGCGCGTGGAAACACGCGCCGCCAGTGAACATGTGACAACGGGCGGATCAGCTTCCTCCCATCTTTCTCTCGCGGCGATGGTTTCCACGGTGACCTGCAAAACACAGAAAACACACAATCAAGGCCGGATGGGTCGTTCTCCTCCGGATCGGAGATCTGTTCTTCTCCGATCTGTTCTCGCAGATGGGTCGTTCTTCCTTCGGATCGAGATCTGTCTTCTCGACCGCTTCTTCTTCTTCTACTACCTCGCTCGCGACGGTGGTTCACAATGACCTGCAAACAAAACAACATCCAAACATAGAAGGCACAATATCAATGTTCTCGGGTTTGCCGACTCTCGAGCCTATTCAAATCTCGGTCCGTTCTTCCTTGGTCGAGGGGTTGTCATGGGTTTATCACCATGGATGGTGGAGAGAGGAGGAAGAGTTGAGGTCGTGGGCCGCTACCATGGATGGCGGAGGAAAGTAGCTGGGGCTACGGCGGTTGGTGCTCGCTGTGATGGGTCGTCGAGAGAGAGACACCGTGGATGGTGGCTGAGTTGCCGATCTCGCACCGATAAAGAAGAAGATGATGAAGAGGTGAGGGCTGCGACCATGGCTCGCTGTGTTGGGAGGTAGATCCGTCGGGGAGTCAAGGAGGAAGAGAAGGGAGGCCGTCGGCACAGAGGAGGTGGCCACCGACTGCGAGAGAGGAGATATGGAGGTTGTCGGCGAACCAATGCTACTGTCGCCGGAAGGGAGAGTCAAGGAGGAAAAGGCTCACTACTGAGAAGAGGAGGGGCTTGTGAGGGCAAGCTCGGGTGGCTGGTCATGGCTGGAAAGGAGCTCGCCGGCGAGGATGAAGGAGAAAGAGTGGAAAAAATGGGGTCGGCTCACGAGGCTCATGGCCGAGAGTCGAGGCCATGGGAAAAAAAGAAAATGAGCAGGGGGTCGCAGCTGCCTATAGGAGTCAGTGGCTGCAGATCCCATGGAGGAGAAGAAGATGAGTTTCTAGGGTTTGGTTTTTTCAATGTATTTTCTTCTAATTTTAGGTCTATTTATAGAGGGAAATTTGCCCACATTTTTCACTTTGATCCTTGGTTGTGAATTTTTGCAATTTAATCCCTAATTTCATGCAATTGGATTGGAAAAGTGTAATTCAGTCCTCGAAAACTCCAAACTTCTCAATTGAACCCAAATTAAACTCAAGCATTTGATTTTTTATCAATTAAGCCCTAAATTAATTTGACAAGACCAATTTAAAGTATAATTAAGTTCTTGCACTTAATTAAATCCATCAATTGGACCCTAAATTAATTCTCAAATATAATTATATTTTTAAATTGGTCGACGATTAAATCAAATCAACCCGTAAAAATATAATTATATTGCTTGACTTAATTTTTACACAGATTTATCCAATGATATATTGTTTTTCCTTAAATCTGTATTTTCCTCTATTTTTTGGAGAAAAAAGAGATACAATTAGACTCTCGAAAACAACCAAAATTTGCACATTGATTTTTCTAACAACCCCGACCTCTTTTATTTTATTTTTGGTATATTTTGGGGAGTCACCCAAAAATTGGGTGATGACAGTTGCCCCCCTCTTTACAATGCTTACGACTAAAGTTTTGGAAAAGACTTAAACTAGTAAGCGTTGTAAAGAAAAAAAAAGGTGGATGTATTAGACCAAGAAATAGCTGATCCATCCAAAAATGAGAATGAGGGCTATAAAGCGCACTCAGAAAAGAATGGTAAATTAGGGCTCGAAAGCGCACTATCAAAGAATTTGGGACCTAAGAAGGACACTCAAAAAGGATGAAAGATTGTGATGTTTGTGAATGACACAGGAAAATTGTCTCATTGTAATGGGTGACCTACCCAGATGAAATTGGTGAAGTTGGTCTCATTGTTATGGGTGACCTACTCACGTGAACATGGTGAAGGTGGTCTCATTGTTATGGGTGACCTACCCAGGTGAAAAATGTGGTCTCATTGTTATGGGTGACCTACCCAGGTGAAAAATGGTGAAGGTGGTCTCATTGTTATGGGTGACCTACCCAGGTGACAAATGGTGGAGGTATGAAAACGCCTCGAAGATGGGGGGAAATAGGGCATGAAAGCGCACTATTTTGATTGATGGTCGAGGGTATGAAAACGCACTCGAAGATGAGGGGAAATAGGGCATGAAAGTTCACTATTTTAATTGATGGTCGAGGGTATGAAAACGCACTCGAAGATGGGGGAAATAGGGCTTGAAAGCGCACTATTTTAATTCATGGTCGAGGGTATGAAAACGCACTCGAAGATGGGGAAATAGGGCATGAAAGCGCACTATTTTGATGGATGGTCGAGGGTATGAAAACGCCTCGAAGATGGGGGGAGATAGGGCTTGAAAGCGCACTATTTTGATTGATGGTCGAGGGTATGAAAACGCACTCGAAGATTGGGGGGAAAATAGGGCATAAAAGCACACTATCTGAGTTGGTTGATGGCTAGAAAACACATTCAAATAAGGAAAGAGATAGGGTTGAAAAATGCTCTATCTTCTGAATGAAAGGCTCGTAAGTGCACATAGGGAAGTGAAAATGATGAGGGCTCAAAGGCGCACAGAAAAATGATGAGTAGAGGTTTGTGAATTACAAATCCTCCAAAACATTTCTTGGATTCCTAGGGAGATGCAATGCATGATGACACCCAAAATCAAGAAACAAATAATGTTTGAAAGCATACTCAAGAAATGAGAGAAGTGAGAGCTTGAAAGCGTGCACACAAAATGATGAATGAAGGTTCGTAAATTACGATCCCTCCAAAATGTTTTTTAGATTTTCAACAGTGGTGCAATGCATGATGACACCCAAAATTAGCAAAAAGATAAAGCTGAAAAGCATTCTCAAAGAGGTAAGAGCTTAAAAGCGTGCATACAAAATGAAGGAAGGTAAGTAAATTACGACCCTCCAGAATATTTTTTAGATTTTCAATGGGGATGCAATGCATGATAATGCATGTATACTTACCTGAGAGATATAGGTCCCCTTTCGTCCTCAAGACCTTCTTTTCCGGGATTTGGGCATCTGGATTTGACGGCTTCTCGCTTCTGCATACTCAAGCCGCAACTTGTGATTTTGACCACTGGGGATGATAGATTTTCCATATCAACATGCCCTCCCGAGTTTGATCAAGATTCTTTGAAAAGGAATTATGGAGTCAACTTCGTGCTTTAACGGCTTCTCGCTTCTGCATACTCAAACCGCAACTTGTTGATGTTGACCACTGAAGATGATAGATTTTCCATATCAAAATGCCCCCTGAGTTTGATCCAGATTCTTTGAAAAGGAATTGTGGAGTCAACTCCATGATTTGACGGCTTCTCGCTTCTGCATACTCAAGCCGCTGCTTGTTGATGTTGACCATTGAAGATGATATGCCTCCCCTGAGTTTCATCCAGATTCTTTGAAAAGAAGCGATAGAGCCAACTTCAATTGCATTTTAGATTGCCCCTCTGCTTGGTCATGCCCCAAAAGTGTTTTGGGCTTCAGGTGTTTGCAGGAAGGGGTTGATTATTTGCAAAGATGACGTTTCCATATGGGATTTTTGGAGCTTCAAAGTCTTTCCAAGCAAAAATGTCATTTGGTTTGCCCTAGTCGGGTCATGTCACACTAGTGTTTTACGCTATGAGTGTTGGAAGGAAAGGGATGACTATTTGCAAAAATTATTTTCATGTAAAACTTTTGGAATTTCAAAGTCATTCCAAGCACAAAAACCATTTTGATGTTTGTTTAACAAGCTTGTTCTCGAAAGAATTCAAGTGATCTCATTGTCAAGTATTATGTTGACTTTGACAAGAATGCAAAATGATATTTGTAAGTCTTGTATGTCAGGAAGGTTTCGATGAGTTTGTGAAATATTTGTAAGGATTGTTTCAAATGGAAAAGCACTGCTTATCGATCCAGATAACTCGTATTTGATCAGAAAGGGCTTTATTAGGCTTGTAACGTAGGCTTAGGTTATTGGCTACGAAAAAATGATATTTATAGGCTCAAGAAGTGTTTAAGGGTTTTTTCGACTAAGGATCACTTAGTGCCTACTCTTAGAACTTCACTTGACCCTCATGATTGATTTTCATAGTGACCTAGCATGCCCTCCGAGTATTGGTTTAGGCTTTGACCTTGATGTGCCCCCGAGTATTTGTTTGGGCTTTTCATTGGTATTTGACACTAACGTTAGTCCTGACTTGACATGACCCCAAATATTTTGTTTGGGTTTTTTCATTGAAATTTGGCACTGACATTATGCTTACTTGACATGCCCCCAAGTATTTTGTTTGGGCTTTCTATGTTGTCATGCCCCCAGTTTTTGCTTGTTTTTTTTTTAACTACTATTTGGCATTAATGTTGTGCCGACTTGACATGCTCCCCAAGTATATTTGTTTGGGTTTTTCATTGGTTTTTGACACTAACATTATGCTTGACTTGACGAGCCCCCAAGTATATTTGTTTAGGCTTTTTCACGACATGCCCCGACATCTTGTTTGGGCTTTCTATGTTGGGTTTTTAGTACTACCAAAGTGTACTAAAACCCTTTTTATGTTTATTCCCCCCAACTTTGTTTGGATGTCACTTGCATTGAGGACTATTGTGTAGATTGCCTTTTTTATTTTATTTTTTTTTGCACTTGCCCCCCAGTGTAGGGTGTGATCCTTGTCAGGGTTAATTATCAAGAAGATAAAATTATAAGGCTCAAATAGGGACTGCAAAGGATATTTGAGACTTTGTGACGACATATCAAAGATGGCCTTTCATCATTTCAAAAACATGTCATCAGAATCAATAAGTTTTGCTTTTCCATGCGAAACAAGTTTTTTGATTTTTCTGGATTTTTGAATTATTTGTTTAGCTAAGAGATTAGCTTTATTATGTGGGTGTTGGTGGTATGAGATCACCTTTCAATGAAATCCGTTGAATTCCCAGAACACATTTGCTAAACAAAAATCAAATTGGCATTCATTTTCGTACTAAACTTTGATTTGCCAAAAATCTTTATGAAATCATGGGATCATGTATACTTTGAAGTAAAGGGTATATGGAGTGCTTGTGTTATTTAGACAAAAAGCAAGGACACTTCATAAACACAAGAAAAAACATAATCCTTGAAAGTGAATGTTTGGTTAACAACAAAAAGGCATTTGTGGTGTTTGCATGCAAAATTGCCAACAAGTCAAAACAGGTTGAAACCGAGACACGACATGTGTTCATGACCAAACAAAGCAATTATGGAAGCACTTTTTTTTTTTTTTTTTTTGCATCTGGTGCATTTCTTTCTCAAAGACACTTGTAGATATCATCTCAGTGCTTGCTTGAGTACGTCGTTAAGCCACTCTAGCTTTCAGACAAACTAGATTTCTCGGAAGGAAATGACGGTGAGCATTCTTCTTTGTCCATAGTTCTTTGATAGGGTTGAGTGTTAATGGACAACTGCTCTTTGGGGACCTATATTTCTGCTTACCGATGATATGTCATGCAATGATAAATGCATGTGAATGCAAATGTATGTATACATAACAAGTGAATTATCGGGAATGGTGTACCCAAAAGCAAGTTTTAAGCCATTAAATGAGGGGTAGGCTCTATCTGGTTTCGAAGGGTCTATGAACTGCCCAGTGACCATCTCACGTGAAGGTAGTATAGGGGTTTACAAGAAATGGTTGGGACACAGTATGACCGCCATTATCAAGTAAACACTCAGTTTATAGTTGGATGTTTCACAAATCTGAACCCCGACTGAAAGTCATGGGGCAGACCGCTAATCCCCACCTAACTTAAAATTGGGTTTACACTGGAAATTAAAATGCATGATGACATTAATTTAAATTTAATGTTATGCATAAATTGAAAATAAAATGCATGCTAAAGCAGTATAAATGCATGTTAAAGACTTGCTAAAAATGTATGAACATATATACATATGCATGAGATAGAAATGCAAAAGACTTGCTAAAAATGCATGAACATATATACATATGCACGAATTAGAAATGCAAAAGGCTTGCTAAAAATAAACACATAAAATTCAAACAAATTGAAACAAATAAATCACATCAAAATATTCAAAGCTTAGTCCAATATTTTAAGAAAAATATCATCCCCAATGAGTCGCCATTCTATTGCACGTCATGCGCATGGTCCCGGGAGGGATCCTGGCTCTCGCAGTGGATTTTAAGGAGTCGCCACCTGGCTGTTGAGGGTCGCTAGGAACACCCGATTTGTATTGGTCTGCTCAGAGATTCGAGGGTAAGGGACTGGTTGCGTAAAGGGAAGGTGTTAGCACCCCTTATATGCCTTACCTGAGGTAAGCTGCATTGTGTACCTTGATGTGATTTTGAAAATTTCAAACATGTCGTATTTATTCACAAAAAATGTTACAATAAAAAAATCGATTACTGACTTAGAAAAATCCTGTGAATTTTATTGATTATTATTCGTCGATTTTGGATACTAATCCCTTAGATTTTATTTATCCAAAAGTGAGTAATAGTATATTATTCCGTCGAATATTTTGGATACCAATTTGTTTATCCAAACACCGAACAATTAATAATAGCATATTGCTCCTCGCATATTTTGGATTTTTAATCCTTAAGATTCATTTATCCGAGTACCGACAATAATAAATTCCAATTTTTGAAACATTGGACAAAGAAGACATATTTTTTATTTTTTTATCAAAACAAACATAAAACATAAAATTCAATGAACACAAACAAAACACAATACACATTCTTTTTTTTCTTTTTCATTATATTTTTACAAATGAAATAGATGTCACACACACATTATATTTTTCATTTTTCATTACCTTTCACAACTAATAGTTAAAATACAATAAATTCAAATAAAAACATAAACATAAGGAAAACTACAAAGAGAAACCTCGAAACGGTGTTGGAACAGTGTCTTCAGCGGAGGGGCGATGGTGGCGCTGTCGCTCACGCGCCACCACCATCGGCGGCGCGTGGAACCACGCGACGCCGGTGAACAAGTGACAACGGGCAGATCGGCTTCCTCCCATCTTTCTCTCGCCGGCGATGGTTTCCACGGTGACCTGCAAAACACGTAAAACACACAATCAAGGCCGGATGGGTCGTTCTCCTCCGGATCGGAGATCTGTTCTTCTCCGATCCGTTCTCGCAGATGGGTCGTTCTTCCTTCGGATCGTAGATCTGTCTTCTCGGCCGTTTCTTCTTCTTCTACTACCTCGCTCGCGACGGTGGTGCACAATGACCTGCAAACAAAACAACATCCAAACATAGAAGGCACAATATCAATGTTCTCAGGTTTGCCGACTCTCAGGCCTATTCAAATCTCGGTCCGTTCTTCCTTGGCTGAGGGGTTGTCATGGGTTTATCACCATGGATGGTGGAGAGAGGAGGAAGAGTTGAGGCTGTGGGCTGCTACCGTGGATGGAAGAGGAAAGTAGCTGGGGGCTACGGCGGTTGGTGCGGCTGTGATGGGTCGCCAAGAGAGAGAGACACCGTGGATGGTGGCTGAGTTGCCGATCTGCACTGATAAAGAAGAAGATGAAGAAGAGGTGAGGGCTGCGACCATGGCTGCTGTGTTGGGAGGTAGATCCGTCAGGGGGAGCCAAGGAGGAAGAGAAGGGAGGCCGTCGGCGCAGAGGAGCTGGCCACCGACGGCGAGAGAGGAGATATGGAGGTTGTCGGCGCACCGATGCTACTGTCGCCGGAAGGGAGAGTCAAGGAGGAAAAGGCTCACGGCTGAGAAGAGGAGGGGCTTGTGAGGGCAAGCTCGGGCGGCTGGTCATGGCTGGAAAGGAGCTCGCCGGCGAGGATGAAGGAGAAAGAGTGGAAAAAAATGGGGCTGGCTCAGGAGGCTCATGGCCGAGAGTCAGAGGCCATGGGGGAAAAAAAGAAAATGAGCAGGGGGGGCTGCAGCTGCCCTAAAGGGGCTGGCGGCTACAGCCCCATGGAGGAGAAGAAGATGAGTTTCTAGGGTTTGGTTTTTTTCAATGTATTTTCTTCTAATTTTAGGTCAATTTCGGGGTAATTGTTTGATTCCGGCCCCTGTTTAGGGCAGTTTTCCCTCTATTTATAGAGGGAAATTTGCCCATATTTTGCACTTTAATCCTTGATTCTGAATATTTGCAATTTAATCTCTAATTTCGTGCAATTGGATTGGAAAAATGTAATTTTGTCCTCGAAAACTCCAAATTTCTCAATTGATCCCAAATTAAACTCAAGCATTTTATTCTTTATTAATTAAGCCCTTAATTAATTTGACAAGACCAATTTAAAGTATAATTAAGTCCTTGCACTTAATTAAATCCTTCAATTGGACCCTAAATTAATTCTCAAATATAATTACATTTTTAAATTGGTTGACGATAAAATCAAATCAACCCGTAAAAATATAATTATATTGCTTGACTTATTTTTTACACAGATTTATCAAATGATATATTGTTTTTCCTTAAATCTGTATTTTTCTCTATTTTTTGGGACAAAAGAGATACAATTAGACTCTCGAAAACAACCAAAATTTGCACATTGATTTTTCTAACAACCCCGACCTCTTTTATTTATTTTTGTTATTTTGTGGTATATTTTGGGAGTCACCCAAAAATTTGGTGATGACAATCCACATGAATCCCTTCTAAACTGACCACATAGCCCAAGAACAACGAGGCTATTTGTCATAAACCGCACTTCTTCAAGTTAAGGAACAAGCTGGTTTTCTGTAGAAGTGACGACACCTCTCTCACTGCTCCACATGCTCATCTTCATTTTTACTATAGATAAGATTGTCATCAAAATAAACAACAACAAACTTTCCCACAAAAGCCCTCAAAACCTGGTTCATTACGAGCATAAATGTGCTCGACGCGCTTGACAACCCGAATGGCATAACCAACCACTCAAAGAACCCATCTTTGCTCTTAAAAGTCATTTTCCATTCATCTCCTGGTCCGACCCGAATCCGGTGATACCCGCTGCGGAGATCAATTTTGAAAATAACTTCAAACCCTCAAGTTGATCCAACATGTCATCTAGGCGGGAATTGGAAAGCGATATTTCATCGTAATTTTGTTGATGGCGCGGTCGTCCACACACATACGCCAACTCCCATCTTTCTTTGGTGTCAACAAAGCAGGAACCGTGCACGGACTCATGCTCTCGCGGATAAAACCCTTCCGCAGCAACTCTTCAATTTTCTCCTGCAACACCTCATTCTCCTTCGGACTCATCCGATAATGAGGAAGATTAGGCAAACTGGCCCCTAGTATGAGATCTATGTGATGCTGGACATCTCTCAAAGGCGGCAGATTATTCGGTAACTCGTCCGAAGTGATATCCCTCAATTCATCTATTATTGGTTTCAGCCGGTCAGGGATTGTCAACGAAGTCTCAACTTCTCCCTCCACCACAAGAGCCTTTACTACTAGCGCATAAAATTCTGGCGCACTCCTAATATCTGTCACAAACTCCGTATCCGAACTGGATACCGTCAAAAACGATTACTTCTCTACTTCAACAGCCTTACCGGACAATGCCTTCTTTTTATATGGAGCCATAGCAATTTTATGTGACCCCCATGTGAACAAATATGTATTATCCAGCCCTTATAAGTAATATCCACATCATATTGCCACAGACGACCCAACAACACATGGCTAGCATCCATATCAATCACATCGCAAACTACATCATCCTTATATATTTTTCCGATGGAAATAGGGACGCGACAGATTTCAGTTACCTTCACCGTGGGTCCTTTTTTGATCCAGTCGATTGTATAAGGGGTCGGGTGCTTCTCGGTTGGCAGCTTTAGGTGTTTAACTAAACCCCTTGCAACGAAGTTCTCGCAACTCCCGCTGTCCACAATTAAATCGCACACTTTTTGACTCACGGTGCAAAATGAACGGAATATGTTATTCCGCTGCCCTGTCTCCTCCTACCTTGGGGTGTAAAGTATGCGCTACACCATAAAATTTACTCGTTCCCATCTTCTTTAGCGATCTCCGCTCCCTCATAACAATCATCCTCTCCTACGTCGTCTTCTGCAACACCTGAACCCTTTTCTTCACCCTCAATCCAGTTAACAGGCCTGCGCCTATTTGGGCAAGCGTTAGACATATGCCCTGGTTTTCGGCAGCGATAACAGACCCTAGGTGCAGGTCTAGCATATGGGTTGGAGTTCAAGTTCGTGTTCTGGTTCGGGTTTCGCGACATACCCCTGTTTACTTGGGCTGGGGGGTTACTGCTGCTGCCTCTATCTTTGCCTCGGTTCAACACCCCTGTTGGGCTATTGCTGCTGCTGCCACCACTCTTGTCTCTATGACTCAATGATGGTTCTGGGTTGTTTCGACGGAAACCCGAAAATCCTCCCCTTCGCTCCATCAATTCAGCTTTCACAGTCCACACCACCTGCAGACCAATTTTGTCATGCAAGGATGGTTTCAACCCATTCATGTATCTGGATACACGTTGCCCCTCTGTCTCATTAAGGTTGTTTCGCTCTAAGAGTCGCGAAAACTCCGCGGTGTAATCAAACACGAATCTAGACCCTTGTGAGCAGTCTTGTAGTGACTGAAACAGGTATTGCTCATAATCTGGAGGCAGAAACCTCCCTATCATCAATTCCTTCATCCGACGCCATGTCCGCACAAGTGTTCTCCCTTGTCGTTGCCGATTTTTCTGCATTTGGTCCCACCAAACCGCAGCTCCTCCTTTCAGCCTAAACGTCACAAACCTCACCATCTTCTCCTCTGGTATCTCCATCATCTCGAAGAACCTCTCCACTTCAATGACCCAGTCAAGGAAATCTTCAATTCGCAGGTTCCCATTGAAACTAGGCAAATCTGCCTTCAATCGATAATCATCCTGCTCCCTTGGTCTCCTCGCAGGTGGAGGTAAACCATACCCCCTAGCATCCTCTTCATCTGAATCATCATCACTGTTGGGTTGTATGCGAGGTGCTGGGTTGCGTCTCCTATTAACAGGTTGGCCTCGGGCAAATCCATCGAGCACGAACCACTGTCAGCCGGTGGCTCGTTGTTGGCATTGAGATGAATCCGGCGAGCAAGCATCTCGCGAATCTGCGCTACTTGTTGCCGCATCTCCTCCATTACCGCCCACAAGGCCTCCACTCTATGGTCTCCGCCAATAGAGTTTTCTTTTCTGCTTCGTTATTCGCCATCGAGTTCGGCAAATCCGTGCTCGATACCAACCGACGAGCGAAGAATCAAGAGGAATACGACCAACGCCAATATTCCGTAAAAATGAAAGAAAACGAGATTAAATCTCAAACAAGCTCAAGGTTTCTGTTCTTAGAATGAAAAGTGAGGCGATCTGCGAGGTTACAAGGGGTACTTAAAGATAAAACCCTAGCCTACCCCAATACATAATAGGAAAAGACAAAAACAGTAAATTTGCCATAAATGGCAAATTTGAGATAAATGCAGAATATGAAAGAGCTAAGGATTCTAAGAGAGTACCAATTGACCAAAGTCAATTCGGACTCTTAATTAAAAAGTTATTGGAAAAACAAAACTTTCCTAAAATAGCAAAACGCCGATATCGGGTCGAAACGATGGAATTTGGCCAAAATGGGGTCTACTGCAAACAACAAAACGCATCGATCGGGTGAGTTTCGCGTTATTCGACGTCAACGACCGGTGCCGAAATTCGATTGCCCTTAAATTTCGGGTGATCCCTATTCAAGCATATACGATTCACGAACCTGTTCTACATCAAATAGGATGCAAAGGAGTTGATATCATCACAATTATTTCAGGTAATTAGGTTTCTTTTCATTTTCTTGTCACCATAGTGATTATTTGAGAATATAATTGATATTATTTTTTAATTTTAATTTATTTAAAAATATATTCAAATGATAATTTTTTATTTTATAAGATTCAGTTTGACATCATTATATGAAAATAATATAAAAATACTACAAAATTTAATTTAAAATAAAAAAAATATGTTTTTTAAAACATAGTGACAAACCAGGATTTTATATGTATGTTTCCTCACCTTCAGCTTCGTTGCATGCTTTGTATAAGCTATATAACTTAAAAACACTATAAAATCAATATAGAGACACTTCTATATTTGACTAAATAAAAACACAAAATAGTACTCTTTTGCCTTGTTAGCTTTGTACAACATATGAAAGGATCTTGGAGGCACCTATGTTGTTTTGATTTTATTCTTTAATTTTTTATATATTATAAATTGAGTTTTTTTTTTCATATTGAATACTTTGAATCTAAAGATTTGGATTACAAGTTCGAATAAATAATAGGATTTAACAAAATATGCGTGTTTGCTCCACCTTAATTACCCTCTCCTCTCTCTCTCTCTCGTAATCCTCGAATCAAAACACGCAAGTGAATGAAAGGCCTGTATTTGTTCTTCAATGAATTGTTGTAGCTTTGTTTCATTTCTTGTCCATTTGGCTGCCATTGGTGTCGAGGAGACCACGCCATTTGAGGTAGATTTTAATCAGAAGTCTAACGAAGGCTTGATTTTAACTTGACTTGATAGTTCGAGGGATCAAAATAAATTAAAACATCAGGAATTTATCTGGATTAATTACAATAGTGGGAAGTAAGTAAATAAATATTTACCCTTTATTTGATTTTGAGAGTAACGTCTTTCTTTGACATCTGCTTAAAGCTGTTGCCGCGAGCTTCTTCCTTGTGATTATTTTTGTGATTATTTGTCTGCTACTCTACATCAACTACACAAAAAGAAGGAAGGAGAAGAACTTCAAAGAGAATGGCGGGAAGTTTTTAAAGAGTCAACGAGTAAGGTTTTTCAGTGAGGCAGAGCTGGTCAAAGCGACCAACGATTATGCTGATGATCAAAAACTTGGGGAGGGTGGTTTTGGCTCCGTGTACAAAGGAGTCTTAACAAATAATACATTGGTTGTCTGTCAAGAAGTCCAAAGGGGTGGACAAGGCTAAGATGAACGAGGAATTTCAAATGGAAATGAGCATTGTCTCTCGTGTCAATCACAAGAATGTGGTGAAGCTCCTAGGCCTGTGTTTGGAGACCAAGGTGCCATTGTTAGTTTATGAGTTCATTTCAAATGGAACTCTTTACAAGCACATACATGATAAAAGGTCCCGGATACTAGCTACCTAGAGCAATCGTCTGAGGATAGCATCGAGATTGCCCTTGCGCTTAATTATCTCGCATTCTCTAGCGAGACCTCCGATTAGTCATGGAGATGTCAAGTCCGTGAACATACTCTTAGACAACAAATACACAGCAAAGATTGCAGATTTTGGAGCTTCTGTTCTGATTTCTCCTGGCCAAACCAATATCTTAGCCTCAAAAATACAAGGGACTTTAGGCTACCTGGTTCCCGAATATCTTATGACGGGTATATTAACCGTTCAAAGTGATGTCTATAGCTTTGGGGTGGTTCTTGTGGAGCTTCTGACTGGAGAAAAGCCAAACTCCATTTCCAGTTCGGGAGAGAAACGGAACATTATCCAACACTTCATCTCAGCACTGGAAACTAATAATCTCTTCAAAATTTTAGATTTTCTGGCAGCTGATGAAGGCGAAATGGATGAGATTGAAGATGTAGCTGAGCTAGCAAAAGCATGTTTGAATAACATGGGAGTAAACCGACCAACAATAAAACAAGTGTCTGATAGACTTGCTATGCTGACCGAACATACCCAGAAATCATGGACTCAACAAAACAACGACGAGACAGACTACTTATTAGGGGAAACATCACAATCATCTCACATGGAATCAGATCAACCAATATTGACTCCTTCTCAGACCGTGATATCATTTCAGATCGAGAACTACACCGATAGTATTTAAAACTAGAGCGATCCTTTTATTTGTAAGAATTACTCTCAACCATGTCAAATAAATTATCACTTCTGTTTGTGCATGCAAGAAGCTTCGGTGCTTTAGTTTGTCTTTGAATATCCTGTAGCTTTATGGAAGCTTCACACGCTTCCAGACTTACCTCTCATTGTTCTATAAATTATATATTCAAATAAAATTGTGTGTTTACAAAACAAAGATTATTGACTCATCAATGAGCTTGCAATTCGGCGGTACTCTTGAAAGAGTTGATATCTCAGATCACACACTTGTACACACCTATTGTCTAATGGCGTCAAGTAAATTTACTTTCATTTTATTAATTAAGCTAACCACAATGATTCAGTAGATATTAATATAAATGTGTTTTTAATTGAGTACAAGAAAAAAACCATTTCAGCGTTTCTAAATTAATAAAAAAAGTCAAAAAGTTGTAGTCAAAATACTGAACATGCATTGTTCACCCTTTCCTATTTTACTATAGATCCACAACTAAGTCATTTACTCGCGCTTCGTCGTAGTCGGAACCATATATCTTTCAACACAAAAAAAGCCTGAGATTTTCTTATAACATTATAAATTTGAGAAAAATAATAAATATGTATTTTTTTTTTGTGAAGCACGAGTTTCCAATACAATATATCCATTTTAAATCGATATAAATTTATTTATTTAACAGGTTTCAACAAAACCACTAGTATAAAATGAAATCACCTATATAAAATTATTATTGTCAATCAAAAAGAAAGAAGATTCGGATACCTGCATCATCGAATTCACTGTATCATGATTAATTTATTTTATAATTTAATTTAAATTAAAGACAATAATAAAATATAAATTATGGAAACACCTACAATAATTAAACAACAAAAATAAGTCGTTGATTTTTTACCTATTAAAAGAATAAAACATCATTGAAAATTCATTACTACGTTACTATCATTATCATGGCTACAACAGTTAAAATTATCATTATCATCACTCCTCAAACAATGAAAATAATTAAATTGCTCTGAAAAATAAAAAAGAAGCAAAACACTTTTACAAAAAAATCAAGCAAGAAAACAATAAAAAAATCACTAAAATCATCATTTTTATTGCGTAAACAATGAAAATCATAATATTATCTTGAATAATAAAAAACAATTAACAAATGAGCAAACAAAAAAACAAAATAGATATTATGAGTATAAAAAAAATCATTGTATTTTCAAGTAATTATATTTCTTTTTTTATGACCAGGGTGTCCAAGATAGCAGAGCACACCTCGACTATTTCCGGGCTCACTTGAACATCCTTCAAGTCCAAATAAGCAGGTAAGACACTGTGGGGTGACGAGGATACCAAGCGAGGATTAAACTAGGGTGCTAGAGAGGGGGGATACTCACCAGCTCCCACTGGTGCTCGAACTCGATCCTAAGAAGGAGGGCGCCCCCCAACATACCGCTGGACCAGACCCCACTCGGTAGGTAAATAGATTTCTTATTATTACAAGTGTCGGTGTCCACTTGGCAAATACAATGATGGTAAAACAAGATGTAAAAGAGGTGGTATCATAACAATTATTTCAGGTAATTAGGTTTCTTTGCATTTTCTTATCATCATAGACGTGCTCTGCTCAAAAGTGTGGTTGAAGTTGTTTTTGAAAGTTTTTTCTAAAAAACACTAAAAAATAATGTTTTTTATTATTTTGAAATGCATTATAATGATGTTGTTGTTTTTAAAAAATCATCTTTCATATCAACATATGAAAATGATATACAAAACACTAAAAAAATAATTTAAAGTAAAAACTAAAAAAAAATTCAAATTGTTTTAAAAATACTTTTAAAATAGGATTTTATATGTTTGTTTCCCAACCTTCAGCTTCATTGCATGCTCGTGTAAGCTATATATATATATATATATATATATATATATATATATATATTATAAAAGAACTAGAATATTAAGAGAAGTAAAAAACACACTATAGATACTAACTTAAAAACACTATAAACAGTTTTGGTGATTTTGCCGCTACACTTACAAATATTCACATTGGCTTATAAAAGTGTCATATTATTTTCAATAGACTCATTTGTCAAGTTTTTTTTTCATCTTAGTTATACAGTAAAATAATTAAAACACTATTAAAAAATAAACCTAGAATTAAAAGCTATTTTGTATTTTTACAATGATTTTTTTTGTTATTATAATTTAGGTTGGGTGACTACTTGATATTTAACCATATATAAAAATAATAAACGATTAAAAATTATCACGTCAAATAACCAATTAGTTGTCTACTGAAAAAGAACTCTTTTACATCATTTTTATGAGGAGTCAAGGGAGCCTTCCTTCCGGTTGCTCTACAATCAATTTAATAGACCATGGACCTCAGGCCTTATTTGGGCATTAGGTCTACTATCAAATTGAGACCATTGTCATAACCTAATTACTGGGTTATTCTCTAAAATTCACCGAAAAATAAAATAAAAAATAAAAGGGGCTGGTGTGGGTAGAAAAATCAATGTGAAAATTTTAGTTGTTTTAGCGAGTCCGATCAGTATCTCTTTTGTCCCAAAAAAATAGAGGAAAATACAGATTTAAGGAAAATAATATATCATCGGATAAATCTGTATAAATTAAGTCGAGAAATATAATTATATTTTTATAGGCCAATTTGATTTAATTGTCGGTCAATTTAAAAGTATAGTTATTAATTTAGGGTCCAATAGAAGGATTTAATTAAGTGCAAGGACTTAATTATACTTTAAGTTGGTTAAATTGATTTTATTAAGGGCTTAATCAATGAAAATCCAGTTCTTAAGTGTAATTTAGGTTCATTTGAGAAGTTTGGTGTTTTCGAGATCGAATTGAATTTTTCCAATCCAATTGTACGAAGTTATGGGCCAAATTGAAGACATCAAAAATTTAATGGTTAATTAAGGTTCTAATAGCATAAATCGGAAGCCGATGACCAAAATAAAAAACAACACAAATCTAAGGTTGTTGTCGAAATTTTAACGGGGTTACAATTGCACAAAATTAAAATTTTAAAACCAATTGGGGTGCGATTGAACTAATTAAAAATTGAGGGACCAAAACGTATTTACACCCTCCCCACAATCATCTGCGTGACTGCACTGTTCAATCACCTGAACAGTGCACGCACGCCACCTGCAAGTGCATAGGCAGGCAACCCATCACTTCACACAATGGGTAGCCGAAGGGTTGCCTCCTTTAGCCTATAAATACATGCGAGGAGGGGACGATGAGTAGGGGACTAGAGAAGAGGAAAAAATGGAAACAAAAGAAAAAGAATAAGGGAAAAACAAGGAGGAACGGAGAGGGAATCACGTTACGGAGGAGCAAGAAGCCGAGAGAGAAAACACAGAGAAAGAAAGGGGAGAAAATTTTTCACGAGAGAGGGAGACGATAAAATGCGACAATCATCTCTTTATCTTCCTCATCTTTGGCGAGTCAGCCTCCACCACAAACGTAACAGACCACAACCAGCAGTAGCACTAGCTCCACCGTGACAACCACCACAACCAGCAACTCCTCCTTCTCAACGCCAACGAACTCCACTTGAAGGTCCAACTCTCCTCCTCAGTGCTGTCGAAGAAGCAGCGATGAACAACGACCATAGCAAGCATAAATTCATCGCCTTCCAACGCCTCCTCCGACCACCACGGGCCACCATTTTTGACGCCACCACGACGGGGACAACAACCTCGATCTCCTCTATCCGGCGATAATAAAAGATGAGCTCCTCATCGTGGTAGGATGACCACCATTTTATCTGTTCACGAAATACGTGAACTGTGTTAATTCACATATTCTAAACGATGTCGTTTTGTCTTTTCCTTTTTGCTTTGTCTCTCGTGTGTCTTGGGCAAGACTACTCGCTGCCCAGACCTAGTTGGCTTGGCCGGGTCCAACCCAACCCATTAAATTGGGCTTTGGCCCATCTTGGTCGGTTGGCTCATTTAGTTCGATCAAGCCCGACCAAATTTTTTAATTTTTATTTTAAAAAAATTGCATTTTTGAAAAATAAAAAATGTGTTGTTTTCGTGCATACGACCTGATTCCAAGGTTTTCACATCGTATTTTTCATAAAAAAATTCATGTTTTAAAACGAAAATTAGATATCATAACCGGTTTATGATTATCCGTTGGAATTTGGCCAAAATATCAAAAATAATTATAAATATTTTTGTTTTTATCTATTAGGTGTAAATTTACATTGTAAAGTACATCCAAACTCCTATCGAGGTAGAGATTCTCTCACGAAGTGAGATCTACGTCGAACTTTAGAAAAGACAACAAAAAATCAAATTTAGGAAAAACAATCAAACAACAATGAAGTTTGCCTTAGATAAGGTGCACCGGGGGTGATGCGTCTTCCCCTTGCACAACAAGTCCTCTTACCCAAGACTCTCGCAGACCACTAGGTTCCTAGTAACCTTAATACTAGGTGACGACTCCTAATAATTATAGTCGTAATTTTTACGCCTATAAAACAACCCCTCATTTACACCGTGCGCCATTGTCTCCCTAACCTGGAAGATGACAGAGCGCGAAAGAGAAAAAAATTTCAGTAGCTGACAGATGGCGACTCCGCCGGGGACCTGCCGGACTGAGCTTTGTCTGTTTGATTGTTTATTCTTCAGTTCATTATTTTTTTACATGTATTTTTTACTATTTTAGCATGCATTTTACTTTCAGTTCATGCATATCATCTGGATTAAATTAATTTCATCATGCATATTAATTTCTTGGATAAGTCCAATTCTAAGTTAGGTGGAGATTAACGGTCTGCCTCATGACTTTCAGTCGGGGTTCAGATTCGTGAAACATCCAACTATGAACTGAGTGTTTACTTGGTAATGGTGGTCACACTGTGCCCCAACCATTTCTTGTAAACCCTTACACCAGCTTCACGTGAGGCGGTCACTGGGCAGTTCATAGATTTTTTGAGACCAGATAGAAAACTTACCCCTCATGTAATGGCTTAGGACTTGTCTTTCTGTATAAACTCTCCGATAATTTACCTAATATGTATATACATGCATTTGCATCCACATGCATCCATCACTGTTTTGGAAGTATTCTTAGATTCGATAGATTACAAATTCAAGAATGGGAAAAGAATATACCATTTTGATATGTACTTGTTATTGCGTTTTAACCCTTAAATCTCTATGTAGCCATCTCCACGGTGAAGAATAATAAACAGAAATCTATTTTCAAAGCTTGAAATTTAGGCTTGCTTGAGATTTCCAATTCATTATTTGGCTTTGCTAAGCATTCTATTTCACGTATAATTAGCTTGAGCTTCATGCCCGATCATAGATATTTTTTTTATATTTTTTTTGAATTTGTATATTCAAGTTTTTTTACTAATATTTTTGACGTTTACAATAGAAGTCATGATGATTACCATACTCCCCCTCTCACGTGAAGATAAAATAATTTAATTTATCTATCTATTTTTTGTTGATTTGCCCTTCAACCCAAACTAAATGGTAGTTGCGCTGTTGTAATCTTTATCGGGACAAAAATAAACACGAAAGGAAAAATAACTAATTGCCAATACCATATATATATTAATTAAATCTTGTGCTTGGATATCGATTCACAACAATAAAAGCTAATTGACAGCATGAATGCATTTGTAAGCTAATTCATTGTTTCATATTAAAATTAAAATCATATTTTTATATTACTATATTAAAATAATTTCGAAGTAATAAAAATTAAATAATTTTTAAAAGGATATTTCAAACCCCAATAGTATTAAAATTCAACCGGCCTAGTAGGGTCAAATCAAACTGTTTAAAGTAGGCAAGTTACGAACGCAGTTTCAAACCCCAAGAGTATTAAAATTCAACCGGCCTGTATCTTGTTAGGGTCAAATCAAAGACTGTTTGTAGTAGGCAAGTTCCGAAGAATCTCTGGTGTTTTAATTTCCCCTTGTTTTCTTGACATTAGAAAATAAATAATAATAATAATAACAATAATAATCATAATAATAATAATAACAATCCAACCAAATCAAGGTAACTTGTACCGTAAGATATCTCTCGCATCTATTACTCTCGGAGCGTTTTAACCCTCAAATCTCTATGTTGCTGAAATGCAGGGATTCTTTGTCACCGTTACTGTCATCTTTTATGATACCGTTACTGTCATCTTTGCTAATATTCTTAACTCTCTCATCATATCTTTGTTCAGCAGTTAAATAATTTCTTAAAATTAAAAAAAGCTCCAATACGAGGGGTGTTAAAAGATTGAGATATAATTCATCAAATAAATGGACAAGTAAAATAAGCAGTTTAATTAATGAACGAAACCTAAAGTGAATGAAAATTTTAATTGATTACTGGATAAAATTAGAGGGTTTTTGACCGTTCGTTTCAAAAGTATTTTTAAAAAAAATTAAAATGATTTTTTATTTATTTTAAATTAATTTTTTTAAATATTTTTAGATTATATTCATATGCTGAAATTAAAAATAATTTTTTGAAAATAAAAAAATATTATTTTTATATATTTCTAAATCAAATTCATTTTAAAAAACAATGTAAACATTACCAAACATACCAAACAAACACTAATACAGCTAAAACATCTCTCTTTCACTTTCCACTTGAGAAATTAGGAAGGAATTAAGAGTATACATTGTGGAGGGAATTGACCAGGCAGATGCAGCAATTCCGAAAAGAAATAAAAACTGAAAAGAAAGATCTAGGAAAGGACTCTCAAGACTCTATCGACCCTGTAGTCTTGGACTTAGTCATGTTAACAATTTTTTCCAGTGGTCTGTGTTAATTCGCTTATATATAGATGTTGATACATATGCTCTCTACAAGAAAAAGAGGTTGCAGAAATTAGTGGGGGGAGAGAATTGGTTAGGGGCTTCTTTACGCAAATCTTCTGTGGGTCAGTTGCTGCTTACTAATCTGGGAGGTGCATAGTCATGCATATGGGTGTTTTTGCTGATGATTTTGTGTTCAGTGGCTGCATCAACAGCAAGGTCAGATGCAAAACCTGGCTGCCATTATTCTCTAACACCGCCAACATCGAGGTTAGTGTGTGTAATTTGGCTTCGTTGGAGTTTCCAACTAGACTTCGATTTGGTCAATGGTACGTGACTGCTTGCTAGCCAGCACCTCTATCTATTTTGTAATAACTCCTTGATTTCAATGATTTCTTGATTGTTTCACTCTGTCATCATATCTTCGTTCAGCAGTTAAAATAATTTCTCTAATACGAGGAGTGTGAAGAGATTGAGATATAATTCATGAAATAAATGGACAGGTCAAATAACCAGTTTAATTAATGAACGAAACCTAAAGTGAGAAAGTCTTAATTGATTACGGGATAAACTTATATATAGCTAAAACATCTCTCTTTCACTCTCCACTTGAGAAATTACGAGGGAAAAGTATACAGTGGGGAGGGAATTGACCAGGCAGATGCAGTGATGGTCTGTTTGGGAAGCATTTCATCAGTATTTGTTTTTTTTAAATGATTTTTTAGTATTTTTAGATTATTTTGATAATTTAAAAAAAATATTATTTTAATATATTTTATAAATAAAAAAACATTTAAAAAAACAATGATAAGCAAACTCTGCTATATTCTGAAAAGCTTTGCATGCCACCTAGATAGCCTGACCTGAGAAGGTGGAATGTTTCACAGTACTAGGAATCTTCTACATATGTTTTTCTAGTTTTTAAAAATAAAAACTGAAAAGAAAGATATAGGAAAGGTCTCGAAGACTCTACCGATCCTGTAGTCTTGGACTTAGTCATGTTAACAATTTTTTAAAATTATTAAAACAGGATATATTTTCTTAACATCAAGTGGCGGTGTCCACTTGGTAAGTACGGTAATGGTAAAACATGATGTAAAGGAGTTGGTATCATCTCAATTATTTAACGTAATTAGGTTTCTTTGCATTTTCTTATGACCGCAGATATTACTTTATATGTTTATATGTGTGTTACCTGACCTTCAGCTCCATTGCATGCTCGTATAAGCTTCTTCTTTTTTTTATATATATATATATATATATATATATATATATATATATAATTAAAAAATAAATAAAAAGCGTGGTTGTTTCACTATTTACTTAGATACAAATTATCGTAAATTATAATAATAAAATTATCATTTTAACCCTCAGGCTGAAATTTAACCCTCATAACCGGAGGTATTTTGGATATTTCTCGGGGACATGTATGGTATTTTCAAATTCTTTGGGTTTTTTAGTATTTTCCGTATTAAATTGTATAGTGAAACTATCATTTTACTCCTAGAAGCTGACAAAAAGACATGGAACAGCGGGTGTGTTTTTAGTTTTTCACATATTCGTGCACAGTAAAACTACACAAATACCCTCAGAAAAGATAAAAATGAAGGTCTGGAGCTGGGGGCATTGTGGTACTTTCATTCCTGGTTTCTTGTGGTTATTGCTGGGTTCAGGGGTGTATAGATAATTTGTAATTTTTTTAATTTTTTTTTGGAAACACTGCAGGTGTGTCGTACAGATGCACGGGTAAGCGTCTTTCAGGCGGTGCATGCGATGTCATTTGGCCATGGAAATTGTTTGATCGTCGTGTCAACTAATGCGCCGCCATGTCCTTTACCTCCTAGTGGGAAGTGTGTTGTGTGAAGGTAGTCAGTGAAGTGCCGGTGGACTGTTTTTAGTTTTTTCTCTCTCCTACCGTTGGAAAAATACATGTAGGTCCTTTATGTGTATGATTGTTTTATTTTAGTGTATATTCTTTTGATTTCAATTTTATTCCTAATTTCTTTAATGGAATTTTTTTTTTCAATTGTGCCCTCAATTGAAACTAATTATATATGTTGGTTTCAATTTCAGTCCTTATTCTTTTGATTTTGGTTTGTTTTTTGTTCCTTTAATTTTTTCGGTTTGCAGGTTTTAATTTATTTTAATTCTGTCCTCCAATTGAAATTGATCATATATGCTACTTTTCATTTCAATCTTTACTCTTTCAATTTTTTAACAAAATTACACGGCAATTTTTTTAAAATGCCTTTATTTGTTTTCACAAGGCTTTTATTTCTTTCAATTTTGTCCTTCATTTGGAATTAATTATATATTTTATTTTGTCTCTTATTCTTTGAACTTTTTATTTGGTATTAATTTTTTTTCTCGTTTTTGACAGTGTGTATTTTTTATTTGTATTTATGCATCTATGCTTTTATTTTTTGTTTTTAATTTTTTAATTTTATTTTTTTATTAGGGTTTTATTTTTATTCGGTTCAATCCTAAAATTTTAATTTATGTTGATGACAATTTTAAAATTAATATTTATCCCTTTTCCCCTTTGTTTTTTTTTTTTTGTGTTTTCTGTTATTTTTATCTTCCCTTAAAATTCATTGGCATATAAAAGTATCATAGTATTTTCAATAGACTCATTTGTCAAGTTTTTTTTCCATCTTAGTTATACAGTAAAATAATTATAATACTATTAAAAGAAAATAAATAATAAACAAACATAGAATTAAAAATATTTTTGTATTCTTACAATGATTTTTTTGTTATTATACTTTAAGTTGGGTGACAACATCATATTTGACCACATATAAAAATAATAAACAATTAAAACTTATAGTAAAATGATGAAAACAACCTTTTCAAAAATAAACATGGGTCAAGAAGTGTTTTTGATTATTCACAATGGCTTTTTTTAATTATAAAATCAATATTGAGACAATTCTATATTTGGCTAAGTAAAAAACACAAAATAGTACTCTTTTAATGTTTTGTTAGAAGCGTTTGTACACCACATAAAGAATCTTGGAGGTGCCTACACCTTTTTAGCTATGCGTGTGGCGTCTCATGATGTCTAAAATTGTTTTTTTTTTTCATGTTGCTAAAGCCTTATTGTGTCGTTTTAGCCATGACATGAGCAATTACAACCAAAGTTTTTAATGGGAATAATGGTGCTTTGGATTCGTTCACTCTCTTTATTTAATGTTAGGTTTATTAATTTTATATAAATAATTATTTTTAACAAAGCTCAAAGCTGATGCTTGCCTGTAGGCAAAGGGCAAAGGGCAAAGGGCAAAGGGAGAATACGAAATGGAAGTAATTTCTCATGCATACTTAGTGGACCTGGCAGCTGACTTACACAACAAACTCACGTATTAATATATCAGAAGCCTAGCTAGATGCAGATAATTTATTTTTCGAAGGAGCTGACGATGTTGCTGGTAAGATTGGGTCAAAACAAGGTGCAAACTGAAACTATATATTATTTTTATTTGCTCATCGAGGCTGTGAGATCGATTAGCTTATTTGATGATTGACGGGTTTAACTCTTGTAACGAGTTAACTTTGCAAGTGGTTAATTCTTGTATCTAGTCAACTTTGCAAGCTTATTTTTTTAAATCCCTTAATCTTTTTGGTATAACAATTTTAATTATTTTTAATTTTATTCTTCAATTGAAATTAATCATATATTATATTTTTATTTTGGTCTTAATTCTTTTAATTTGAATTTGATTTTAAATTCCTTAATATTTTCAATATAATTTTTTAATTTGATCTTTTAATTGAAATTAATCATAGATTAGTGTCTGTGATTTGGCTTCGTTGGGTTTCCTACAGCTGAAGTAGTAATTATTGTAGACTTTGATTTGGTCAATGATACGTGACTATTGTAAGAACTCCTTCATTTCAATGATTTCTTGATTTTTTTAACTTTCTCATCATATCTTCGTTCAACAGTTAAAATAATTTATTAAAATTTAAAAAAGCTCCAATACGAGGAGTGTGAAAAGATTGAGATATAATTCATCAAATAAATGGACAAGTCAAATAACCAATTTTTGGGTGAAAGTCTTAATAAACTTAATTTTTTTTGAAATAAGTGAGATAAACTGTAATTCAAGAATGTTTTTTAAAAAAAATATTTAATTTTATTTTTTATTTAAAAAAAATTGTATATATTTTTAGATCATTTTCATTTAAAATGTATTCATAATATTATTTTCATGGATTCATATTAAAAATATTTTTTTAAAAATAAAAAACATAATTTGATATATTTCTGAATAAAAATATTTAAAAAATAAATCTTGTCTATTCTACCAAACACACACTTAAATAGCTAAAACATCTCTCTTTAACTTTACACTTGAGAAATTACGAAGGAAAAGTATACATTGGGGAGGGAATTGACCAGGCAGATGCAACAATGGTATGTTTGAGAAGCAATCATAAGTATTTGCTTTACTATTCTAAATCATTTTTTAGTAGTTTTATATTATTTTGATGTATTTATATTAAAATAATTTTTAAAAATAAAAGAATATATTATTTTAATATATCTAAATAGCTTCTACCATCATAATTAAAAATTAAAAAGCTTTTAAAGGTGGAATGATTCACAGTATTATGAATCTTCTACATATAAAAAAATGAAAAGAAAGTTTCTAGGAAAGCGGACTCTCAAGACACTATCGACCCTGTAGTCTTGGACTTAGTCATGTTAACAATTTTTTCCAGTGGTCTGTGTTAATTCGCATATATATAGAAATTTAATTATACATATGTTCTCTACAAGAAAAGAGGTTGCAGAAATTAGTGGGGAGAGAGAATTGGTTCGGGGCTTCTTTACGCAAATCTTCTGTGGGTCAGTTGCTGCTTATTAAGGTGTGAGGTGCATAGTCATGTGGGTGTTTTTTCTGATGATGTTGTGTTCAGTGGCTGCATCAACAGCAAGGTCAGCTGCAAAACCTGGCTGCCAAGAAAAGTGTGGGAATGTTAGTGTTCCTTACCCGTTTGGGATTTTGGAACCAAGTTGTGCCATGAACGACGAATTCTTCCTAAACTGCACTTCTAACGATGAAGGTCATCCTGACCTGTTGTTTAGAATTAACATTCCTGTTAGCGATATATCAGAGCTGGAGGGCACAGTAACTGTAGGCATTTTTGCAGCATTCAGCTGCTACAACAAAACAGGGATAGAGACAGAGTTTTACTCACAGTGGATGACCCTTGGAGCAGGCCCCTTCATGTTCTCAAACACCCGAAATATATTCACAGCTATTGGTTGCGATACCTCAGCCCAGGTGATCAACTATGAGGTCACTTACGGAGCTACATGTCTATCCTTATGCACAGAAAATGTGGAAATGTCAGATGAAAATCCTTGCTCAGGTTCTGGATGCTGCCAAACCTCAATCCCCAAGGGCCTCAAATCACTTCGCTATTCATTATCAACTTATTACAACTACACGAACGTTTCGGACTTCAACCATTGTGGATTCGCTTTTATAGCGGACAAAAGCTCCTTGAATATTTCAGATTGGCCGCTCTCTCGCACGCCAAAATATGAAAAAGATGGATATAGAACAGATGTTGTGATTGAATGGGTAGTTGAAAATAAGACGTGCGAGCAGGCTAAAGCTGATACAAGTGCATATGCTTGCGGCACGAATGCAAATTGCACTTACCCTGAGATTGATCAAGGATATCGTTGCTCATGCAATGAAGGGTTCGAAGGAAATCCCTATCTCAAAGATGGATGCCAAGGTAAACTGGTGATTGCCTTTTGGTATGATTTAATCCTTAATTATAGTTATGCTTATGCAGGCTATATTTGTTGTTCCCGTTGTCTATCTTGTCAAGTTCAGTACTGTTCATCAAGATTACATGTATTTTTATGGAAGTATTCTTAGATTCAATTCCGGGAAAAGATGGATTACAAATTCAAGAATGGAAAAGGAATATACCATTTTGTTGTGTACTTGTTATTGCGTTTTAACTCTCAAATCTCTATCTAGCCATCTCCACGGTGAAGAATAATAAAAGAAATCTGTTTTCGAAGCTTGAAATTTAGGCTTGCTTGAGATTTCCAAATCATTCTATTTCACGTATAATTAGCTTGAGCTTCATGCCCGATCATAGATTTTTTTTTTTGAATTTGTATATTCAAGTTTTTTTACTAATATTTTTGACGTTTACAATAGATAAAGATGAATGCAAGGTTGAAGGAAAAAATCCTTGCCAAGAAGGTACTTGCGAGAATACAATTGGAAATTACAAGTGTCGGTGTCCAATTGGCAAGTACGGTGATGGTAAAATAGGATGCAAAGGAGTTGATATCATCACAATTATTTCAGGTAATTAGGTTTCTTTGCATTTTCTTGTCACCATAGACCTGATTATTTGAGAATATATTTGATATTATTTGTAAAAAAAAATTATTTAAAAATATATTCAATTGATATTTTTTTATTTTATAAAATTCAGTTTAACATTATTATATGAAAATGATATAAAAATACTACAAAATTTAATTTAAAATATTTGTTTAAAAAAAACACAGAGACAAACCAGGTTTTATATGTATGTTTCCCAACCTTCAGCTTCATTGCATGCTTTGTATAAGCTCGTTATATATATATATATATATATATATATAATAGAAAAACACTGTAGATACTAACTTAAAAACACTATAAAATCAATATAGATACACTTCTATATTTGACTAAATAAAAACACAAAATAGTACTCTTTTGCCCTGCTGTTAGCTTTGTACAACATATGAAAGGATCTTGGAGTCACCTACGTTATTTTGACTATTCGTGTTGGCTGTGATGATCTAATTTGCTGCCAACAAGTGTTTATTTTTTTTCTTTTTTCTCTCTGTCTTCTCTCTTAAAAATTATTGTTCGGTCCTATTTGTTATTTGTATTTCAATTTTAGTTCTTATTCCTTTTATTTCTTGTGTTTTATTCTTGGTTCTTTTTAAATTTTTTATTTATCTTCAATTCTAACTTTCAATTCCAAATTATCAGATATGATGTTTTTAAATTTGTCTTTATTTTTATTTTTATTTTTTCTCTTATCTTTTTGTAAGGTTATTATTCTTTTGATTTTTTTGTCCTTTTACTAAATTGATTTTTCTTTTAATTTCATCCTTTGGTAAAATAAAAACTATTTTGTTCTTCATTTTTACACTCTGTGAATTGCTTTTTTTTAATCCTTTTGTATACTTGACTATTTTTTTTATTTTATTCTTTAATTTTTTATTTATTATGAATTGAGTTTTTTTTCTTCATATTGAATAGTTTGAATATAAAGATTTGGATTACAAGTTCGAATAATTAATAGGATTTAACAAAATATGTCGTGTTAGCTCCACCTTAATTCTCGAATCAAAACACGCAAGAGGACCACATCAGAGACAACCTCCACCATGGAAGTATATTAAAACTTTCGATGCTGCTAATTATCTACAAATGAAAGGCCTGTATTTGTTCTTCAATGAATATTTGTAGCTTTGCTTCATTTCTTGTCCATTTGGCTGCCATTGGTGTCGAGGAGACCACGCCATTTGAGGTAGATTTTAATCAGAAGTCTAACGAAGGCTTGATTTTAACTTGACTTGATAGTTCGAGGGATCAAAATAAATTAAAACATCAGGAATTTATTTGAATTAATTACAATAGTGGGAAGTTAGTAAATAAATATTTACCCTTGATTTGATTTTGAAAGTAACGTCTTTCTTTGACATTTGCTTGAAGCTGTTGCCGCAAGCTTTTTCCTTGCAGTTATTTGTCTGCTACTCTACATCATCTGCACAAAAAGAAGGAAGGAGAAGAACTTTAAAGAGAACGGGGGGAAGTTCTTAAAGAGTCAACGAGTAAGGTTTTTCAGTGAGGCAGAGCTGGTCAAAGCGACAAACAATTATGCTGATGATCAGAAACTTGGGGAGGGTGGTTTTGGCTCCGTGTACAAGGGAGTCTTAGCAGATAATACATTGGTTGCAGTGAAGAAGTTTAAAGGGGTAGACAAGGCTCAGATGAACGAGGAATTTCAAAAGGAAATAGGCATTGTCTCGCAGGTGAATCACAAGAATGTGGTGAAGCTCCTGGGCCTGTGTTTGGAGACCAAAGTTCCATTGTTAGTTTATGAGTTAATTTCAAATGGAACTCTTTCCAAGCACATACATGACAAAGGGTCCCAGATACTGGCTTCCTGGAGCAGTCGTCTGAGGATAGCATCAGAGATCGCCCTTGCTCTTAATTATCTGCATTCTCTAGCAGACCCTCCGATTATTCATGGAGATGTCAAGTCCGTGAACATACTCTTAGACAACAAATACACAGCAAAGATTGCAGATTTTGGAGCTTCTGTTCTGATTTCTCCTGGCCAAACCAATATCTTAGCCTCAAAAATACAAGGGACTTTAGGCTACCTGGATCCTGAGTATCTTATGACGGGTATATTAACTGTTCAAAGTGATGTTTATAGCTTTGGGGTGGTTCTTGTGGAGCTTCTGACTGGAGAAAAGCCAAACTCCATTTCCAGTTCAGGAGAGAAACGAAACATTATCCAACACTTCATCTCAGCACTAGGAACTAATAATCTCTTCAAAATTTTGGATTTTCAGGCAGCTGAAGAAGGTGAAATGGATGAGATCGAAATTGTAGCTGAGCTAGCAAAAGCATGTCTGAATAGCATGGGAGTAAATCGGCCAACCATAAAACAAGTGTCTGATGAGCTTGCTAAGTTGAACGAACATACTCAAAAATCATGGACCCAACAAAATAGCGACGAGACTGACTACTTGTTAGGGGAAACATCACAATCACCTCGCAAGAAAGCGGATCGACTAATGACTCCTCTGAATGTGATATCATTTCAAATCGGGAACTACACTGATAGTATTTAAACTGGAGCGATCCTTTTATCATTATCAATTACTCTCAACCATGTCAAGTAAATTCTTAGTTGTGTTTGTGCATGCAAGAAGCTTCGATGCTTTGATTAGCTTGTTTTTTAATATCCTGTAGCTTTATGGAAGCTTCACATGCTTCCAGACTTACCTCTCTTTGTTCAACAAATTATATATTCAAATAAAATTGATTGTTTACAAAACAAAGATTATTGACTCATCCATGAGCTTGCAATTCGGCGGTACTCTTGCACAAGTTGATATCTTAGGTCACACACTTGTTGTCTAATGCCGTCAAGTAAATTTACTTTCATTTTATTAATTAAGCTAACCACAATGTTCCAGAAGATATAAATATAAATGTGTTTTTAATTTATTACAAGAACAAAACCATTTCAGCAAATTATTAATAAAAATCAAAAAGTTGTAGTCAAAATATTGAACATGCACTGTTCACCCTTTCCTATTTTACTATAGATCCACAACTAAGTCATTTACTCGCGCTTTGCCGCAACCGAAACCATATTTTTTTCAACACAAAAAAATATATTAAAAGTGTGAGTTTTTTTTATAACATTATAAATTTGAGTAAAATAATAAACATGTATAGAATTTTGTGAAATGTGAGTTTCCAATATAATATATATATATATATATATATATATATATATATATATTTTAAATTGATATAAATTTATCTATTTAACAAGTTTCAACAAAATCACCAGTATAAAATTATTATCGTCATTCAAAAAGAAATAAGATTTGGATACCTGCATCATCGAATTCATTGTATCATTATTAGTTTATTTTATAATCTAATTTAAATTAAAGACAATAATAAAATATAAATTATGGAAACACCTACAATAACTAAACAACAAAAATAAGTCGTTGATTTTCTATCTATAAAAAGAAAAAAACATCATTGAAAATTCATTACTACGTTACTATCATTATCATGGCTACAACAGTTAAAATTATCATTATCATCACTCCTCAATCAATAAAAATAATTAAATTGCATTGAAAAAAAAAGCAAAACACTTTTACAAAAAATCAAGCAAGAAAACAATAAAAAATAACTAAAATCATCATTATTATTGCGTAAACAATGAAAACCATAATATTATCTCGAATAATAATAATAATAATAAAATTAACAACAGAACAAACAAAAAAAACAAACCAAAATAGATATTATAAGTATAAAAAAATCATTATAAGTGTCGATGTCCACTTGGCAAGTACGATGATGGTAAAACAAGATGTAAAAGAGTTGGTATCATAACAATTATTTCAAGTAATTAGGTTTCTTTGCATTTTCTTATTATAATAGACGTGTCTGTTTGCAAGTGTGGTTAAAGTTGTTTTTGAAAGTTTTTTTTATTTAGAAATACATTTACAATGATGTTGTTATTTTTTAAAAAAATATTTTTGATACCGGCATATGAAAATAATATAAAAACACTAAAAAAATTGATTTAAAGTAAAAAATAGAAATAAAAAATTTTCATTTTTTTTTTAAAAATGCTTTTAAAATACATTGTCAAACCGGGATTTTATATGTATGTTTCCCAACCTTCAACTTCATTGCATGCTCATGTAAGATATATTTATATATATATATATATATATATATATATATATATATATAGTAACTAGAATATTAAAATAAGTAGAAAAACACTATTGATACTAATTTAAAAACACTATAAACAATTTTGATGATTTTGCGCTCCACTTAAAAATATTCACATTGGCTTATAAAAGTGTCATATTATTTTCAATAGACTCATTTGTCAAAAAAAAATTTCATCTTAGTTATACAGTAAAATAATTAAAATAATATTAAAAAATAAACCTAGAATTAAAAGCTATTTTGTATTTTTACAATGATTTTTTTGTTATTATAATTTAGGTTGGGTGACTACTTGATATTTAACCATATATAAAAATAATAAACGATTAAAACTCATGGTAAAATGATGACAATAGCCTTTTAAAAAATAAACATGAGTCACAAAGTGTTTTTGACTATTCACAATGGTTTTTTTAATTATAAAATCAATATAGATACAATTCTATATTTGACTAACTAAAAACACAAAATAGTATTCATCAATGAAGCTAACATAGTATTTAGCTCCGAATGTGGATTTTGTTGTTGCAGTCCCCTCACATCAGTGAAACTTAATTCCAATGGTTTTGAAGAAATAAACTTGGAAGATTTAAAAGGCAAATTATGGTTTTTTTTCATTTGACATTCAGGGCACACAACGCGTGTTTTATATTTTTCTACGGAAAAAGAAGGATAGATAGGACTTGATTGACCACTGGACTAGAAACATGACCGAGTCAACGATGCAAGTCATGCATTCGAACACTAGAAAATGCGTGAGGAACGGTGGATTAGTGGGTGAAACGATAGAGTTCATCATGGAGATAGCCTCGAAGGACCTTCCTGATTAATCCTTCTCATGAAAATAGAAAGAGTGAAACTCAAAATAAACATTATTGTCAACACAAAATTGATGTAAAAAAAGTAATTTCTATTGTATTTCTGAAACGAGAAGATCTTGATTCAGCACAAATATAAAATAAGGAGTTGTAATTTTGGAATACCTAATTTTTGAGATTTGCAAACCTTTCCCATTATAGTAATTTTTCTACAAATTCAAATCATCACTATTGTCATCACCCAATTTTTGGGTGACTCCCAAAATATACCACAAAATAACAAAAATAAAATAAAAGAGTCGACGTTGGTAGAAAAATCAATGTTGAAATTTTGAGTGTTTCCATAAGACCGATCGTGTCTCTTTTGCCCCCAAGATAGAGGAAAATACAGATTTAAGACAAAAATATTTTTATCATCGGAAAAATCTGTATAAGAATTAAGTCGAGGGGTATAATTATATTTTATGGGCCAATTTGATTTAATCGTCGACCAATTTTAAAATATAATTATGTTTGGGAATTAATTGAGGGTCCAATTAAAGGATTTAATTAAGTGCAAGGACTGAATTATACTTTAAGTTGGTCAAAATAATTTTAAGGGCTTAATCAGTGAAAAATCAAGTCCTTGAATTTAATTTGGGCTCAATTGAGAAGTTGGGAATTTTCGGAGGCTAAATGGAATTTTTCCAAGCCAATTATGCAAAATCGAAGTCCAATTGGAAATAATTGAGAGTTTAATGGTCAATTGTGGGTCAAATGGCAAAAATTGGAAATCAAGGGCCAAAATAAAAGACAAGCAAAATTTAAGGATAACTCTGAATTTTTCACGGGGACATGATTGCATAAAATCATAAATTTAGAACCAATTAGGGGTGCAATTAAGTCGATTAAAATTTGAGGGACCAAATTGATCTTTCGCCATCCTCTCCCGAATCTCTGCACATGCAGCGTAGGCACGCCAACACGCCTCCCATGGGCACGCGTTTGCCTGGGACATCTCTTCTCCCATTTTTCAAAGCAAAACCAGAGGCGTCCTCGGTTACATGCATGAAGGGCTGGTTTTACGCTATAAAGACCAAGCTCGAGCAAACGAAAGGGGGTGGAAAATATTAAACTTGCATGCAAAACGGGTTTCCAAGGAGTAGGACGAGAAAAGGAGGAGAAAAGATCAAAACGAGTTTTTTTTTTTACGCGGGAGGAGGATGAGTATAAAAGAGTAGAACAAGAACAGAGAACAGGAAAAAAGCGGAGAGGAGTGACGAACAGAGAGGAAAGCGTGGGAAAAACGAGAAATGTGGGCAGAAACTTAGGAAATAAAAGTTTGAAACAGAGGATAGCTTTTGCTGAGGAAAAAACAGAGAAAAAGCAAAGAAAATTTACGTAGAAAACTCTCGGTTTGCAAACCTTCTATCCCTCTCCCCCTGCCATGTCTCTCTCTCTCTAAACTGTCATACTGCATCCCTCGGCCGAAGCTCCATTCGCCACCACTGACCATCATTCCGCACCACGACAAAAGTTTCCTTCACATAATGGCAGCCAGAAACCACACGGGCACCTCCTCCATCTCCGGGGACGAGTAGCAGCAGAAGACAGCGAAGAACAGGGAAGAGACCGGCGACTTCCGACGCCCATTCCGGCCGCCACAGACATCCATTTCCAAAACTACGACGACAGGGAGGACCACGTCGAAGTCCTCTACACGAAGGTATAAGCAGAATCTCCATTAGTCGTACTTGAAAAATCACCCATTTACTGTTTATCGTCTTCAATCGCTGCTGTTTCTTTTGCATGCGCGGGGAGTGACTCCCCGCGCGGTCATTTGGGCCGGGCTTCATGCTGGCCCGGCCTTTGAAGAGACGGGCTGGGCTCCGGCCGCTCGAGGTATTGGGTCGGAGCTCGGTACAAGGTGGGCTGATTAGCACCGACCTTTTATCACTTGGGCTTCAACCTACTCGGTCGAAGCCCATTAAACCGACTGAGTCTGTCACTCACCAGTCGGCATGACCAGCCAATAAAAATAAAAAAATAAAAAATAAAAAAATAAAAAAATATAATAAAAAAATATAAAAAAAATAAAAACTTTTTTTAAAAAAAAGAAGATGTTCAAAAAAAAAAAGTTTTTTTTTTATTGCATACGGCCGAATTCCAAGTATTTTCTCATTGTATTTTTTTCGTAAAAAAAAATATGTGCATATTTTTCCATATTATTTTAAAGCAAAAATTTGGATATCATAACCAGTTTATGATTATCCATTGGCATTCGGCCAAAATGTCAAAAACAATTTCACAATTATTTTGTCCTATCTATCATGGTGTAAAATTATACTGTAATGTACACCTGTGGATAAATAAAAATAAGATTTTTAAAATATAGTGCAAAAATTCATTTTTTTAGTCTCTTAACGAGATAGAGATTCTCTCATGGGGAGAAATCTATGTCGAACTTTAGGAGAGACCAAAAATAATGATTTAGGAAAAACAATCAAACAACAATGCAGCTTGCCTTAGGTAGGGTGCACTGGGGGTGATGCGTCTTCCCCTTGCACAATAAGTCTCCTTACCCTAGACTCTCGCAGACCAATAGGTTCCTAGTAACCTTAATACTAGGTGGCGACTCCCAATAATTATAGTCGTAACTTTTATGACTATAAAAATACCCCTCCATTTCACCGCGCGCCGTTGTCCCCCCGAATCCTCGGGGTGAAGGCGGGGCGCGAAGCGCGTCACAAAAATCGCCGTCGCGACAGATGGCGACTCCACTGGGGACCTGCTAGACTGAGCTTTGCGTGTTTGATTGTATATTTCTTAATTTGTATTTTTGCACTGATTTTCACTGCTTCATCATGCATTTTTACTGCTTTAGCATGCATTTTATTTTCAATCAATGTATAACATTCAATTTAAATTAATGTCATCATGCATTTTAATTTCCAGTATAAATCCAATTTTAAGTTAGGTGGGGATTAGCGGTCTGCCCCATGACTCTCAGTCGGGGTTCAGATTCGTGAAACATCCAACTATGAACTGAGTGTTTACTTGATAATGGCGGTCATACTGTGCCCCAACCATTTCTCGTAAACCCCCACACTACCTTCACGTAAGGTAGTCACTGGGCAATTCATAGACCCGTTTGTGACCAGATAGAACAACTTACCCTTGCATGTAATAACTTAGAACCTAGGATGTGGCATATTTAATAATTTCATTGTTGGGATAAATTGCAGAAATTATCAAACTAAGACCATGACTTCCATTAGCTTTTTGGAGTACGGGGAAAGATCCGAGATGACACAGATAACAGAGGGAGATTGCCCAAGAGTTGAAATCAATGGATTGCCACACATGACCAAAATCCACTGTTCCATAGAAAATATGAAAAAGTTGATGCCCATTATGGAGTATGTAGATGAGACATTGTTTGAAGAGAAATATGGAAGAATCGGTCATCTAATGAAGATTCCTGTTCAGATATCAGCAGTCAAAGCTCTTATGCATTTTTGGGATCCTAACTACCGATGCTTCACTTTTGGGGATATTGACATGACTCCTACCATAGAAGAATATGCTCAAATCCTGAATTTCCCCCGCAACCCCCACAAAGTTTATTTCCGGCAGAGAATGAAGAATACAGTCCAAGAGGTCACCAAGCTTCTATGCTTGGATCAAGTGGGCCAATATATGACTTCTTCTGGAGACTTCAAGTGGAAGGCGTTTGAGAGCAAGTTGAAAGCAAGTAAAGATAAAGGTAGACTTGTGGAAGAAGGGTACCGGTTGGTTGCTTTTGCTATTTTTGGTTTAATATTATTTCCTTCAGAAGCTGTGGGGATAATTAGCATAGAAGCAGCCAATGCTTTTGTTGAATATGAACAGGGAAAGAATAACCCCGCATCAGCTATATTGGCCGAAACTATCCTGTCTTTGAATCATTGTAGGATGCATGGAAAAGGGGCGATGCGGTGTTGTATCCCTCTATTATTCATGTGGATTGTTAGTCATCTGGAAACCCCAAGAGAAGTTTTCAATAATTTCTGGTGGTTTAACATGAGGCCTCTTAGGTTGATTCTAAGTGAAGAATGGAAAGACCTGGATGAAAAAGCTTGGGTGGAGAAATATCGAGCACTACCTGAAAGTAAGTTTAGATGGAAAGCACCTTGGGTAAGAAGTTCAACTTATCTAATGAGTTGTGGTAGTAAAGCATGGGTCCCGTTAATTGGATTAACCGGTTATGTTAGTTATTGCCCCTCCCTAGTAACCAGGCAGTTTGGAGGAATGCAGTATGTGCCGAGAACCAAAGGATTGACTGAATGTGTGGGTTCTTTCAAAGAGGTCAACTCACTAACTGAGCTTGACGTAATTAAAAAAGACTGGGAGCAACCTATGTTAGTTAACAGAGAGTCTCATCCAAATAAGCCTTCTGTTAGCCCTGGTTACTTGGCATGGAAGAAGAACATCATAAGTCAAAGCCTGGTACGAGACAAAGCACCCGTCTTTTCTGAAACTAAAAGAAAAAGGGTTGATGAAAGGGACTTCCAAGAAGAATTGGATAAGTTAAGAATTGAGCTTAGCCGCAGCAAAAACAGTCAGAAATTCCTCGAGAAACAACTACTAGAAGAAGAACAAATGAGGGTTTCTATGGATTGTCAGTTGCAAAGGAAAGAAGAGCAGCTCACCAGGTTGATCCAAGAGAAGAAACAGCTAGAAGAAATAAGTTCTCAATATAATGATCGGATAAGTAAATATGAAATGATGGAGAAGGAATTGGTCAGCTTGAAGACAATATCTAGAAACAAGGAGCATGCGAACCAAGAATTGTTAGCCTCGATGATAACCGAAAGAGACCATTACAAGATGAAATGGGAAACTGAGAAGGAGAAAGGAAGGGTGGCCAGTCTTGTCCTCGAAGAAGAAAAAGAATTAAAAGCCCAATACCGAGACCAGACCGAAAATGAGTTAGAGGCAAGAAGGACAGCCGAGTCCGATGTGAAAAGATACTTAACCATGGCAAATGGCCTGAGAGATCGTGTTTCCACCCTCCAAGCTGAACTAGAAGCTCGGGAAGAAGAACTGAGGATAGCGCAAGAGCAGCGCAATGAATGGCAGGAACGCACCACCAAAATTGAGGCTCAGTTGAACTCCGAGACACTAAGGCTCCAGGCAAGGTTACAAAGGGCTAAAGATCAAACCCAACAGTTTGAAAAATTAGTTCTAGTATTAGAGAAAAACAATGACTCATTAACTGCTTGTAATGAAACGTTGCGCCAGGATAATCTTGTATTCCATCACAAGATAGAGCAGACTGATAAACTGATCAATATAGTGGCTAGAAAGGCAGATGAATTATGTGTAAAAGCTACTAGAATCGGTGGCAGTGCTCGTAGATATGAAATGTACTTAGATGAACTCTCCTCTTTTGTTAAGTTTGTAGCTAATAGAGGAGTAGCATTTGAGTAAATATTTTGTATTTTGATGAATGAAATGGACAAGTTCCACCTTTTGCCTTTTGTCAAGTGTGTATTATTCAATTGACTCAAATATATGGGCAAAGCTTCTACAAGATATCTACGGATTTTACCCGGCATGGAAGTCATGGATTGGTTTTGCAAAAATAAAAAATCATCATGCATACACTCATTCATCATAAATAACACGCATATCATCTCAGGTTGAAATATAGGTCTCCAAAGAAATTCACCTCCTAGGATTTACAACACTCGTCTCCGTCAAAGAAATATGGAAGACGAAGCACGTGCACATCAAGATGCCCACTTCCAAGAGGAGCTGAATGCCTTAAAGGACAGCGTAGCTCGCATCGCTAGCCTACTTGAGCAGACACTAAGAAATGCCTCTGGCGAAGGTCCTTCAACTAGACCTCCAGCAACTACTCAAACCCAAGCGGTAAACAATCCTGAAGAAATAATCGGAGAAGAGGTTCAGAATCCTCAACAAAATCCCGTTTTTGGACACACACCCGCACCAGCACCCCTGCCAACACCGATTGGTGGGATATCTGTAAATGAGTCCCATAAAACACAATCATCTGACGGTGTTGAGCAAGACAAAATGGCAGCATTGGAGGCTAGGATAAGGGCCATTGAAGGAGCAGAGTTGTATGATCCAGTAAGAGCTGCAGAAATGTGTTTGGTCCCAAATGTGGTGATACCAAAGAAATTCCGTGTTCCCGAGTTCATCAAATATACCGGAACACAATGCCCTGTCACACATCTAAAGTCATATTGTAACAAAATGGCCGAAGTGGTACATGATGAGAAATTATTAATGCATTTCTTCCAAGATAGTTTGAGTGGAGCAGCTTTAAGTTGGTACATGAGGCTTGATAACACTAGAGTTCGTAATTGGAAAGACTTGGTAGATGCTTTTATTAAGCAATACAAGTATAATATGGATATCGCTCCTGATAGAACTAGTCTGTCCAACTTGGAAAAAGGGGAAAAAGAGAGCATAAGAGAATATGCTCAAAGATGGAGAGACCTGGCTGCACAAGTGCATCCTCCCCTTTTAGATAGAGAGATGGTTACTCTATTCGCCAATACACTGAGAGCACCATACTACGAGCATGTAGTGGGAAGTTCAGCACAACAATTTACAGATGCCGTAGCCGTGGCAGAGCGTATAGAGCAAGGAATAAAGAATGGGAGAATCTCTGTACCTATGGAAAAAAAGGGTTTCGGAGGAAAAAGAAAAGACGTTGATCATATTGAAGGTGGTTATAAGGGCAAGAACACCCAGTTTCCAAAATACAGCCCCTCATCATCTCAAGTCGCCAACATTAACTTCAACTCTCCATTCTCTACCAAAAAACCCGAGAACCAAGCTGGAAATTTACCAAAAAACCAAATCAGAAGGTTTCCCAAAGAGAGCTACCAAGGACTTCAGGAACAGTTACCCCCATTGCCAATGCCCCTGGACGAGATATACCAGAAATTATTAAGTATTGGGCATGTAGCTCCCGTACCCTTGACACCCTTGCAACCACCTTATCCCAATTGGTATAAACCAGATCTTACTTGCGAATACCATGCAGGAATTGCAGGACATAGCATCCACACATGCCTTGCTTTTAAAAGGAGGCTCCTCCAATTAATTAAAGCTGGATGGATAACATTCGAGGATCCCCCAAATATAAGCACCAATCCATTGCCTAGTCATGCTTCGGGCAGCGGATCAGTGAATATGTTGGATATCGAGCCTTCGAGAAGTTTAAAGGTGTCAATGGAAAAAATCTATCAAATGCTGACAAAGGCTAAATATGATGTGAGATGTTGCCAATATCATAATCAGAAAGGTCATTCTATTAGTCAGTGTCAAGGCTTCTATGAAGGTGTGATGAAAATGATAAATAGAGGTTTGCTTCGGTTAGAGACAATCACAGATGATAAGGTATCTGCGACAGAAATGTCAAAGAAAGAAGTATGTCGGATCCAACTCACTCCAGGAGGACTACCCAAGTTAGTATTGACCAAGCCCACCGCTACCCATAGAAAAGATTATAATGCCATGCCACACAATTATGGGCATTCATCTCAAGGCGCGGGACAAAAACTTATCTTTTTGCCTGAAATTGGAGGTTTGACTCGGAGTGGTAGATGTTTTACTCCAGAGGAGTTAAGAAGAATTAAAGGGAAGGAAGTGGTCGACGTATCCGAAGAAACAAATAAACCCGTAACAGAAGAAGAGACCAATGAATTCCTAAAACTGATGAAGCATAGTGAATACAGTGTGGTGGAGCAACTCAAGAAGACCCCTGCTAAGATATCATTATTTTCTTTGATATTGAGTTCCGAGTCTCATCGGAAAGCTTTGCAGAAAGTATTAAATGAGGCCTATGTACCTCAGGACATTAACCTAGAGGCCATGGAGCATTTGGTAGGGAGAATACAGGCTTCAAATTATGTGTATTTTACTGAAGATGAAGTGGATCCTGAGGGTACAGGGCACAATAAGCCATTATACATCACAATACGATGTAAAGATGTTTTAATTGGAAAAGTGTTAATTGATAATGGCTCTGCACTGAATGTTTTACCAAGGCACATGTTAAAAGAAATGCCCATTGATGCATCGCACATGAAGCCGAGTACAATGATGGCAAGGGCATTTGATGGATCGCCAAGGCCAATAGTGGGGACATTGGAAGTAGAATTATATGTGGGGCCACAAATATTCCTAGTGACGTTGCAAGTAATGGATATACATCCATCTTACAGTATGTTACTAGGAAGGCCATGGATACATGCAGCTGGAGCAGTACCTCGTCACTACACCAATGCTTGAAATTCATTATAAATGGAGTGTTGATTACTGTCAAAGCGGAGGAGACAATTTCAATGATCAAGAATGTGTCCATACCGTTTGTAGAAGCAAATGACTGTAGGGAAGGGAATATTCATGCTTTCGAAATAGTGAATGCAGACTGGGTTCGTGAGGGCGCGATGGTAAAGAAGCCAAGAATCCCAGAAGCAGCAAAGATGGCTGCCAAGTGTTTTTTAAGGAATGAGATTCCCTTTCAGTATGATCCTATAAGCGGAATGCCAGAGCGAATCAATATAATGAAGTTGAAATGTGCGGATCAAAGGTTCGGATTGGGGTATAAGCCAAAAAAGGAAGATTATAAGCGGGTTGTCCAAGCTAGGAAGGAAGCAAGGATGGCAAAAATTGAGGGAAGGGAGTCAAAAGAAGAAAAACTTGTCATCCCACCGCTCCAGGAGTCTTTCCGTAGCTCAGTCGAGGAGATCAAGTCAGGCTTGACCAATTTGCATATTGGCACTCTTGAAGAAGAGGCAGATTTTCCACAGATATCCATTCACGATGCAGACAAGTTTCCCGCAAGGGCTTTTGTGCGAAAATTAGTTGGAGGAGAGGCGCACCAGAATTGGAAGACGGAGCCTGCTCCTATTGTGTTTAAAAAGTAATTGCTTTTGTCTGATCATGTCCATGTTTTTAATTTGTTTTGACCTTGACGGTAATCTAGCTCACGATGCCGCAAGGTTTTTGCTTTGTCAAATGAGCACTCTTTTTATAAGATCATGCATTTTTATCTATGACCTGTCATTTGCAAATACGCACTCTTACACGAACACACCTTACACTTTCAGGAGTGCTGAAATTTCCAACCACTCACAAAACTATCACACTAAGAATAATTGGCCAAATTTCAATAGTGTCACTGTACTTGATGACGAAGAATGGGCAGAGGAAGATATAAAAGAGTTTGCTAAATTAGTGGAAAAGTCTGAAAAAACTTGGAAACCTTTTAGTGAAGAGCTTGAGACCATCAATTTAGGAACCGAGCAGGAGAAAAAGGAATTAAAAATCGGTACCCTTATCACAGCTGAAGAAAGAGGAAGATTGATCCCTCTTTTGCATGAATATGCAGATATTTTCGCCTGGACTTATGCAGAAATGCCTGGTTTAGATACTGATATAGTTGTGCATAAAATCCCTTTAATAGAAGGAAGCATGCCAGTAAAACAGAAAAACAGAAGAATGCGGCCAGATATGCTCCTAAAAGTTAAAGCAGAGATACAAAAGCAATGGGACGCAGGGTTTTTAGAGGTCGTTCATTATCCTCAATGGGTAGCTAATACGGTTGTAGTCCCCAAGAAAGAAGGAAAGATTCGAGTGTGTGTGGATTATAGAGATTTGAACAAAGCAAGCCCGAAAGATGATTTTCCATTGCCTCACATAGATACCTTGGTGGATAACGCTGCTAGAAATGCCACATATTCATTAATGGATGGGTTTTCTGGTTATAATCGATTAGAATGGCGTAAGAAGACAAAGAGAAAACCACCTTTACCACACCTTGGGAACTTTCGTTATAAAGTAATGCCATTTGGTCTCAAGAATGTCGGGGCTACATATCAACGAGCCATGGTGGTTTTGTTCCACGATATGATGCACCAGAAGTTGAAGTCTATGTGGACGACATATTAGCTAAATCCAAGATCGATGAAGATCATGTGCAAATATTGAGGAAACTATTTGAGAGATTGCGAAAGTACCAGCTAAAGTTGAACCTCGCTAAATGCTCCTTCTGAGTAAAGACAGGAAAATTGTCTGGGTTTTATTGTGAGCGATCGGGGAATAGAAGTTGATCCGGATAAAGCTAGGGCCATACAAGAAATGCCCGCGCTCGAATCGAAAAAGAAGTGAGGAGTTTTCTGACGCTTGAATTATATAGCTCGCTTTATATCCCAACTAACGGCAACGTGTGAACCGATTTTTGCCTACTCGGAAGAAAAATCTCGGAGTGTGGGATGATAATTGTCAGGAGGCGTTCAACAAAGATAAAGAGGTATTTACAGAACCCTCCATTATTAGTACCTTCAGTACCAGGAAAACCATTGATCTTGTATTTAACGGTCACAAGCACGACCATGGGTTGTGTGTTGAGACAACATGATGAATCTGGAAAAAAGGAGCAAGCTATATACTACTTGAGTAAGAAGTTTAATGATTGTGAGTCTAGGTACCCCATGATTGAGAAGCTATGTTGCGCTTTGGTCTGGAGTGCGAAAAGACTCAGGCAATATATGTTATACTACACCACGTGGCTAATTTCCAAGTTAGATCCCCTTAAGTACATCTGTGAAAAACCCTATTTGTCCAAAGAGATAGCAAGGTGGCAAGTGTTGTTAGCAGAATATGACATTGTTTTTATGACGAGGAAAGCCATAAAGGGTAGTGTAGTTGCCGACCATCTTGCGGATCATGCCGTGGAAGATTATGAGTCTCTAAATTTCGATCTCCCTGACGAAGACATACTAGAGATTAGGGATGATATGGGGGCAACTGAGTGGTGGACACTCTATTTTGATGGAGCGGTAAATGTATCAGGAAATAGGGTTGGAGCTGTCATAATTTCCCCAAATGGAAAACAATACCCTTTCTCAGCAAGGTTGCAATTTGAATGCACCAATAACACAGCTGAATATGAAGCATGTATCATTGGTTTAGAGGCTGCTTTAGAGCTCAAGATTAAGAAACTTGAAGTCTTCGGGGATTCCATGTTGATTATTTGCCAAGTGAAAGGAGAATGGCAAACTAAAGATGAAAAGCTGAAACCTTACCAAAACCACCTTGTAAAACTAGCCGGTGAGTTCGAAGAGGTCAAGTTCACTCACATGAGTAGGGATAAAAATCAGTTCGCTGATGCTTTGGCAACTTTGGCTTCAATGGTACAAATTGTTGCTAGAGAAGAAATCCACCCAATCGACATCAAGGTTCGAAATCATCAAGCCCATTGTTGCACACTTGAAGAATCATCAGATGGGCAACCCTGGTATAGTGACATCAAAAGATTCATCCAACACCAGGAATACCCCCAAGACGCTTCTAAAGAGGATAAAGAGACTTTAAGGAGGATGGCCGCGAATTTCTACTTGGATGGTGAAATCTTATACAAGAGGTCATTTGATGGAACCTTACTCAGGTGTTTAGATGAGAAGGAAATTGGGCAAGCTTTAAAAGAAGTTCACGAAGGAATTTGTGCAACTCATGCCAATGGTCATACAATGGCAAGACAAATGCAAAGATCTGGGTATTTTTGGTTGACCATGGAAAGAGACTGTGTGATTTATGTTAGAAAATGTCACAAGTGTCAGATTTATGGTGATAAAATAAATGCACCTCCAAGACCTCTATTCAACATGTCCTCACCATGGCCATTTGACATGTGGGGATTGGATGTCATAGGACCAATTAACCCGAAGGCAAGTAATGGACATAGATTCATTTTGGTGGCAATTGATTACTTTACTAAATGGGTGGAAGCTAATTCCTACGCCCATGTAACACAAAAGGTTGTCAAGAAGTTCATGGAAAGAGACTTGATTTATCGCTATGGTCTACCTGCAAGGATGGTGACTGATAATGCTCAGAACTTTAACGGAAAATTGATTGCCGAACTTTGCACCAAGTGGAAAATTAAGCATCTCAACTCCTCTCCTTATAGACCAAAGATGAATGGAGCCGTTGAAGCAGCTAATAAGAATATTAAGAAAATCATCCAGAAGATGGTTGTTACTTACAAAGATTGGCATGAAATGCTACCATGCGCTTTGCACGCATATCGCACTACTGTGCGAACTTCCGTAGGAGCAACCCCATATGCTTTAGTATATGGAATGGAGGCAGTCACACCTTTAGAACTGGAAATTCCATCACTAAGGATCTTGAAAGAGGCAGAGTTAGATGAATCAGAATGGGCGAGGGTGAGGTTTGAGCAGTTAAACTTAATTGATGAAAGAAGATTAGCAGCTATTTGCCATCACCAGTTATACCAAGGCAGGATAGCAAAGGCTTACAACAAGAAGGTCAAGCCAAGGGTGTTCAAAGAGGGAGATTTGGTGTTAAAGAAGATGTCAGTAGCAGAGGACCAGAGTAAATGGGCGCCAAATTATGAGGGACCATATGTAGTGAAGAAGGCTTTTTCCGGGGGAGCCTTAATTTTAACTAACATGGATGGGGAAGATCTGCCTAGACCTGTAAACTCTGATGTTGTAAAGAAATATTACACTTAATGTATCACTCAGGACATCTAATGAAATTGATATTTGGCCATGAATTCTTTGGTGTATCCTCTTTTTCTGCATGATCCCAGGATTTCATAAAGATTTTTGGCAAATCAAAGTTTAGTACGAAAACGAATGCTAATTTGATTTTTGTTTAATAAATGTGTTCTGGGAATTCAAAGGATTTCGTTGAAGGGTGATCTCATACCATCAACACCCACATAATAAAACTAATCTCTTAGCCAAACAAATAATTCAAAAAATCCTGAAAAATCTTGTCTCGCATGGAAAAGCAAGGCTTATTGATTCAGATGACATGTTTTTGAAATGACGAAAGGCCATCTTTGATATGCCGTCACAAATTCCCAAATATCCTTCGCAATCCTTATTTGAGCCTTATAATTTTATTTTCTTGATAATTAACCCTGACAAGGATCACACCCTACACTGGGGGCAAAAAAATGAAAAAAGGGTCCTCAATGACAAGTGACACCCGAAGAAATCTGGGGGACATAAACACAAAAAAGGGTTTTAGTATACTCAAAGTAATTCAATACTTTGGTAGTACTAAAAACCTAACATAGAAAGCCCAAACACAATACTTGGGGGGCATATCAAGTCAGCACGACGTCAGTGCCAAATTCCAATGAAAAAACCCAAACAAAAGACTTGGAGGCATGTCAAGTCAGCACGACGTCAGTGCCAAATTCCAATGAAAAAACCCAAACAAAATACTTGGGGGGCATGTCAAGTCAGCATGAAGTTAGTGCCAAAAACCATGAAAAAAACCAAACAAAATATTTGGGGGCATGTCAAGTCAGCATAACATTAGTGACAAATACCGATGAAAAAGCCCAAACAAGTACTGGGGGGCATGTCAAGGTCAAAGCCCAAGTCAACACTGGGGGGCATGCTAGGTCAATATGAAAATCAATCATGAGGGCTGCGTAAAGTTCTAAGAGTAAGCACTAAGTGATCCTTAGTCAAAAAAAAAAAAAAAAAAACCTTTAAACACTTTTTGAGCCTATAAATATCATTTTTTCGTAGCCAGTAACCTAAGCCTACGTTACAAGCCTAATAAAGCCCTTTCTGATCAAATACGAGTTATCTGGATCGATAAGCAGTGCTTTTCCATTTGAAACAATCCTTACAAATGTTTCACAACCTGATCAAAACCTTCCTGACATACAAGACTTACAAATATCATTTTGCAATCTTGTCAAAGTCGACATAATACTTGACAATGAGATCACTTGAATTCTTTCTAGAACTAGTTTCTTAAACATACTCATAGCCTAAAACACTGGCGTGACTTGGCCAATTAGGGCAATCAAAATGATTTTTGTGCTTGGAATGACTTTGAAATTCCAAAAGTTTTTCATGAAAATATTTTTGCAAATAGCCATCTCTTTCGTGCAAACACTCATAGCCTAAAACACTGGCATGACATGGCCAATTAGGGCAATCAAAATGATTTTTGTGCTTGAAATGACTTCAAAATTCCAAAAATCCCACATGAAAACACCATCTCTGCAAATGACCAACCCCTTCCTACAAACACTTGAAGCCCAAAATACTTTTGGGGCATGACCAAACAGGGGGCAATTTAAAATGCAATGGAAGTTGGCTCCATCGCTTCTTTTCAAAGAATCTGGATGAAACTCGTGGAGGCATATCATCTTCGATGGTCAACATCAACAAGTTGCGGTTTGAGTATGCATGAGCAAGAAGTCATCAAATCAAGAAGTTAACTCCATAATTCTTTTCGAGGAATCTGGATCAAACTCGGGGGCATTTTGATATGGAAAATCTATCGTCTCCAAGTGGTTAAAATCAACAAGTTACGACTCGAGTATGCGAGCTAGAAGTCGTCAAATCATGAAGTTGACTCCACCATTCCTTTTCAAAGAATCTGGTCAAACTCGGGAGGCATTTTGATATGGAAAATCTATCATCCCTAGTGGTCAATCATGAGTTGCTCGCTTGAGTATGCGTAAGCGAAGCCGTCAAACCACGAAGTTGACTCCATAATTCCTTTCCAAAGAATCGGATCAATCTCAAGCGGATCTATCATTCCCAGTGGTCAAAATCATAAGTTGCTGCTTGAGTATGCAAAATGGAAAAGCCATCAAATCCAGAGGTCCAAATCCCAGAAAAGAAGGTCTGGAGGAAGAAAGGGGACCTATATCTCTCAGGTAAGTATACATGCATCATCATGCATTGCATCCCCATTGAAAATCTAAAAAATATTCTGGAGGGGTCGTAATTTACGAACCTTCCTTCATTTTGTATGCACGCTTTTAAGCTCTTACCTCTTTGAGAATGCTTTTCAGCTTTATCTTTTTGCTAATTTTGGGTGACATCATGCATTGCATCCCCATTGAAAATCTAAAAAAAAAAAACATTTTTTTGGAGGGATCGTAATTTACGAACCTTCATTCATCATTTTGTGTGCACGCTTTCAAGCTCTCACCTCTCTCATTTCTTGAGTATGCCTTCCAACTTTATTTGTTTCTTGATTTTGGGTGTCATTATGCATTGCATCTCCCTAGGAATCCAAGAAATGTTTTGGAGGAATTGTAATTCACAAACCTCTACTCATCATTTTTCTGTGCGCCTTTGAGCATTCATCATTTTCACTTCCCTAAGTGCACTTTTAAGTCCTATCCCTTTCAAGAACTTGATGAGTTTTCCAATCCTCGGTTCGTCAATCAAAATAGTGCGCTTTCATGCCCTATTTCCCCATACTCGAGGCGTTTGCATACCCTCGACCATCAATCCAAAATAGTGCGCTTTCATGCCCTATTTCCCCCATCTTCGAGGCATTTTCATACCCTCGACCATCAATCCAAAATAGTGCGCTTTCATGCCCTATTTCCCCCATCTTCGAGGCGTTTTCATACCCTCGACCATCAATCAAAATAGTGCGCTTTCATGCCCTATTTCCCCCATCTTCGAGGCGTTTTCATACCCTCGACCATCAATCAAAATAGTGCGCTTTCATGCCCTATTTCCCCCATCTTCGAGGCGTTTTCATACCCTCGACCATCAATCAAAATAGTGCGCTTTCATGCTCTATTTCCCCCTATCTTCGAGTGCGTTTTCATACCCTCGATCATCAATCAAAATAGTACGCTTTCATGCCCTATTTCCCCCCATCCACCATTTTTTCACCTGGGTAGGTCACCCATAACAATGAGACCACATTCACCATTTTCACCTAGGTAGGTCACCCATAACAATGAGACCACCTTCACCATTTTCACCTGGGTAGGTCACCCATAACAATGAGACCACCATCACCATTTGTCACCTGGGTAGGTCACCCATAACAATGAGACCACCATCACAATTTTCACCCGGGTAGGTCACCCATAACAACGAGACCATATTCCCCTTTTTGACCTAGGTAGGTCACCCATTATAATGAGACCATTTTCCTGTATCATTCACAAACATCACAATCTTCCATCCTTTTGAGTGTCCTTCTTAGGTCCCAAATTCTTTGATAGTGCGCTTCGAGCCCTATTTTACCATTCTTTTCTGAGTGCGCTTTATAGCCCTCATTCTCATTTTTGGATGGATCAACTATTTCTTGGTCTGGTACATCCACCTTTCTTTTTCTTTACAACGCTTACTATTTAAAGTCTTTTCCAAAACTTTAGTCGTAAGCATTGTAAAGAGGGGGGCAACTGTCATCACCCAATTTTTGGGTGACTCCCCAAAATATACCACAAAATAACAAAAATAAAATAAAAAGGGTCGACGTTGGTAGAAAAATCAATGTTGAAATTTTGAGTGTTTCCGCAAGACCGATCGTGTCTCTTTTGCCCCCAAGATAGAGGAAAATACAGATTTAAGACAAAAATATTTTTATCATCGGAAAAATCTGTATAAGAATTAAGTCGAGGGATATAATTATATTTTTATGGGCCAATTTGATTTAATCGTCGGCCAATTTTAAAATATAATTATGTTTAGGAATTAATTGAGGGTCCAATTAAAGGATTTAATTAAGTGCAAGGACTAAATTATACTTTAAGTTGGTCAAAATAATTTTATTAAGGGCTTAATCAGTGAAAAATCAAGTCCTTGAATTTAATTTGGGCTTAATTAAGAAGTTGGGAATTTTCGGAGGCTAAATGGAATTTTTCCAAGCCAATTATGCAAAATCAGAAGTCCAATTGGAAACAATTGAGAGTTTAATGGTCAATTGTGGGTCAAATGGCATAAATTGGAAATCAAGGGCCAAAATAAAAGACAAGCAAAATTTAAGGATAACTCTGAATTTTTCACGGGGACATGATTGCACAAAATCATAAATTTAGAACCAATTAGGGGTGCAATTGAGCTGATTAAAATTTGAGGGACCAAATTGATCTTTCGCCATCCTCTCCCGAATCTCTAAGCATGCAGCAGAGGCACGCCAACACGCCTCCCATGGGCACGCTGCTTGCTCGGGAATCTCTTCTCCCATTTTTCAAAGCAAAACCGAGGCGTCCTCGGTTACATGCATGAAGGGTCTGGTTTTCTGCTATAAATACTGAAGCTCGAGCAAGCGGAAGGGGGGAGGAAAACTTGCATGCAAAACGGGTTTCCAAGGAGTAGGACGAAAAACGGAGGAGAAAAGATCAAAACGAGTTTTTTTTTTTACGCGGGAGGAGGATGAGTATAAAAGAGTAGAACAGGAACAGAGAACAGGAAAAAATCGGAGAGGAGTGACGAACAGAGAGGAAAACGTGGAAAAAAACGAGAAATGTGGGCAGAAACTTAGGAAAGAAAAGTTTGAAACAGAGTATAGCTTTTGCTGAGGAAAAAACAGAGAAAAAGCAAAGAAAATTTACGTAGAAAACTCTTGGTTTGCAAATCTTCTATCTCTCTCCCCCTGCCATGTCTCTCTCTCTAAATCGTCATACAGACATCCTCGGCGGAGCTCCAGTCGCCACCATCGACCATCATTCCGCACCACGACGTAAGTTTCCTTCACATAATGGCAGCCAGAAACCACACGGGCACCTCCTCCATCTCCGGGGACGAGTAGCAGCAGAAGACAGCGAAGAACAGGGAAGAGACCGGCGACTTCCGACGCCCATTCCGGCCGCCACAGACATCCATTTCCAAAACTACGACGACAGGGAGGACCACGTCGAAGTCCTCTACACGAAGGTATAAGCAGAATCTCCATTAGTCGTACTTGAAAAATCACCCATTTACTGTTTATCGTCTTCAATCGCTGCTGTTTCTTTTGCATGCGCGGGGAGTGACTCCCCGCGCGGTCATTTGGGCCGGGCTTCATGCTGGCCCGGCCTTTGAAGAAACGGGCTGGGCTCCCAGCCCGTCCAGGGTATTGGGCCGGGAGCCCGGTACAAGGTGGGCTGACTGGCAGCCCAGCCCAGCCTTTTATCACTTGGGCTTCCAGCTTCACTCGGCCGAAGCCCACTTAAACCGACCGGATTGTCACTCACCAGTCGTGCAACTCAACTCGAATAAAAATAAAAAATAAAAAAAATAAAAAAATAAAATAAAAAAATAAAAAATAAAAAAAAACTTTTTTTTTTTTTTTTTAAAAAAAAAGAAAATTTTCAAAAAAAAGGGTATTTTGTTTTATTGCATACGGCCGAATTCCAAGTATTTTCTCATTGTATTTTTTTCGTAAAAAAAATATGTGCATATTTTTCCATATTATTTTAAAGCAAAAATTTGGATATCATAACCAGTTTATGATTATCCATTGGCATTCGGCCAAAATGTCAAAAACAATTTCACAATTATTTTGTCCTATCTATCATGGTGTAAAATTATACTGTAATGTACACCTATGGATAAATAAAAATAAGATTTTTAAAATATAGTGCGAAAATTCATTTTTTTAGTCTCTTAACGAGATAGAGATTCTCTCATGGGGAGAAATCTATGTCGAACTTTAGGAGAGACCAAAAATAATGATTTAGGAAAAACAATCAAACAACAATGCAGCTTGCCTTAGGTAGGGTGCACTGGGGGTGATGCGTCTTCCCCTTGCACAATAAGTCTCCTTACCCTAGACTCTCGCAGACCAATAGGTTCCTAGTAACCTTAATACTAGGTGGCGACTCCCAATAATTATAGTCGTAACTTTTATGACTATAAAAATCACCCTCCATTTCACCGCACGCGTTGTCCCCGAATCCTCTGGGTGAAGGCGGGCGCGAAGCGCGTCACAAAAATCGCCGTCGCGACAACTATTATTTGTAAGATGATATGTGACTCTTGTGTCATCATGCCATGGGGTTTCCCAATAGTTTGATCCATGATGTATTGCTCGCCAATGCTCGCTTTGATTGTAGTGATGGTGGTTCGTAGTAAGACATTTCTTTGCATTGTGTTTGGTTTCACCACAAATCGTCGATTGATAGGGAACTAATTATGGTTCCTTTGGGTGGAATTTTATCCACGATGATTGTGAGCTCACCCCTTGTCATGAAAGCCACCACGCCTTGGATAATTGTACTCGTCGTTGTGTCATATTTGCAAATGCTTGCTGGATAGTGGGAGTGAGCTTGTGTCAAGAAATTCAAGCTTTAGATGTTAGTAGAAGAGAGTAAATCTCCTCAAGAGTGATGTTGTTGATTTGTGCTAATATTGAAGCCAAAAACTATCATACTCATGGTTAAGACCTGCAAGAATATAAGTTATAATATCATCCTGGTTTAGAGGTTGTCCAGCAACAACTAGTTCATCAAGAAGCCTTTTTAAAAAATGGAAATATTCATCGGTTGACTTGTCGCCTTTCATGGCAAGTGGCAAGTTGTGCGCAAATTCGAAGATGGGAGCGCAAGATCATGAGGAAAAGTATCATCTAGGGCATTCCAAATAGCCATGGATGTGGTAAATTGACAACTTAAGCAAGAACCGGTTCAAAAAGAAAGTCATCAAGTATGCTTAGGATGAGATTGTCTTAACGAATCCAATGACAAGTGGGCTGGTTTTAATCTTTCGAGAGACAACAAGCTGTTTCGAATCAGTGAAAGAGATGAATTTAGGTGGTTTGGGCATACTTCCATGAATATATTCAAAGAGTTCTTGACCTTTGAATTATGGTATGTTTTTTTTCAATCTTAGTTATACAGTAAAATAATTATAATACTATCAATTTTTTTTAATAAAAAACTAGAAATAACATATATTTTTGCATTTTTGCAATGAAACTATTAATTTATTTGCATATTTGTGTCGTGAGATTACTATATTTAATTTCATCATTGATGTTGATGGGTGTTAATTATTTTCACAAGTTGTTTTAAAATTTAATTTTTGGAACAAATATATTTTAGCTTATTGCATTTGGATATATATATATATATATATATATATATATATATTAATTGGAAGGTGAAACTATTAATTTATTTGCATATTTGTGTCTTCAGATTACTATATTTAATTTGATCGTTGATGCTGATGGGTGTCAATTCTATTCACAAGTTGTTTTAAGATTTAATTTTTAGAACAAATATATTTTATCTTATTGCAAATGGATATATATTTATGTGTGTGTGTGTGTGTGTGTGGCATGCAGTTGTTTTTTCATGGACTTTTCAAGTCGTTAATGTTAATATTAATATATTAGAAGCCTATATGCAAATATTAGTTTTACTTTTCATTCATTCATTTTCGAAGGTGTTTTTGTCAAAGCAAAGTGGCATGGAAAGTGAAACTATTAATTTATTTGCATATTTGTGTCGTGAGATTACTATATTTAATTTCATCATTTATGTTGATGGGTGTTAATTCTTCTCACAAGTTGTTTTAAAATATAATTTTCAGAATAAATATATTTTATCTTATTGCAATGGGTTGTCAAGTCTTCATCGATCGACCGAGTCTACTCTCCATATATCATTTTCTTTTTATTATTAATTTGCATTCCTCATGCTTATGGATTGAATGGTTTCCATGATAGTATAAATTCTCTACCACGAAATAAGGCCACATAGATTAGAGGGAAGCAGTTTTTCTAATCCCAACAAGTTGGGAGAGGCCAGTGGCGGCAGCAACAAGAAGGCCAGATGTAAAACATATATAATTATGAATTTATCCATAATTAATTAATTAATTATCTTATAATCATATATATGCACATGTAACATATCAACCTTTTTCAATAATGAAATACCTAAACAAAATCAATAAATCTAGATTATCCATTTTCAATAAATCAAAATGTCCTTATAATGTAAATTGTGGTGTTTCGATAATATATAAGTTCTCGAGTTTAGCTTATTATTTGTAATGTGAATTGTGGTTTTAATTCAGGACTGTTCCGGAAATTCCTGTCAAATTCCGGCCGAAATGTCTCGATACCATTCTGGGTGTGCCGTTCCGGTCTTAAAATCCTCTTTATTTTGATTAACTTGTGATTTTTTTTTTCTAATTTTGAGATTATATTTGTTTGACTTTGTGTTTACATTGTATAATTTAAAGTTAATTTATCTTGAATTTTAATTATGCTTTTTAAATTAATATATTAATTATATATATATATATATATATATAAACAGTACAACCCCGAAACGACATGTCGAAATGCTCCGAAACCAGAACATTCCGTTCCAATAGAAAAATCGGAACAGCGACGGGAACGGTATTGACAACCTTAACGCCAATTATATTTTAGTTAATATATTAATTTATGATGAAGTTACCTTTGTGAAAAGAAGAAGAGGAAAAAAAGGGAGGTAATTTGTTTTTCGTTGTTTTATTTTAAATGTACTTTAAAAAATATATAAAATAATAAAAACAACCACGCGCATTTTTTATGGGCTTCGGTATATAAGGCAACTATCACGTTATTCAAACCGAAAAAAACAACACTACTTTGTGACTTTGCAGAGATGACTTACACAACAAACTAACGTATTAATATATCAGAAGCCTAGCTAGTTGCAGATAATTTGTTTTTCGTTGTTTTTCGAGGGAGCTGACTATGCTGGGGGTAAGGCTGGGTCAAAACAAAGTGCAAACGGAAACTATTATTTTTACTAGCCATTAGCCCGTGTCTCGTCGCAGGCGGTACCAAATTTTTTTCAACACAAAAAGTTTTTTTTATAATATATTTTTGGTTAAAATGGTAAATTTGTGCAGAATTCTTATAACGTGCAAGATTTCTATAAAATATATGAATTTTAAATCGATATAAATTTATCTGTTTAATAATAAATTTATCTTTTTAATAGGTTTCAACGAAATAACCAACATAAAATTATCATCATCATTTAAAAAAATTAATCTATCAAGAGTGGACTTGAACCCCCAACCTCTCGAATGAAATTTTTGTCTCCCACCTCATAAATCCGCTCGACCACCTCAACATTCGTTCACCTTTCTCGAAAATATATATTAAATCTAATTTTAATGTGGATTCGTTAAAAAGAAATGGGTTGAGAGTGAGATTCAAACTCATGCCCTCGGGGGGACCTTAATCTGACGCTCTTTAGACCATCTCGGCTACCTTAAAAACCGTTTGTCTTTCACGAAAATATATTGATAATAGGTGTTACTATGGAATAACACAGTAAAACCGGGATGTGTTTTATTGTATTAGTCAATAATATATAAATCATTTTATCATGGCGCAGGAAAAACACTGTAGCAATCTACAGTGTTTTTTGAGAACAGAAAATAATAATAAAAAATTTAAAAATAAAATACAATGTAACCGACATAAATTAAAATTTCAGAACGATAACTACACAAAATAAATGAAAAAAATAAAAACAAAATCTAAAAACACAAATACATAAATATATCGATTATTTTTGTCCAAAAAGAACAAAAACACCAAAACAATATATATATATATATATATATATATATATATATATATATTGGCGTGGGGAAAACATTGCTACAGTGTTCTCCCAATGTCTTTATATTATAAGTAAAGTAATTTGCTCATCGAGGCTGTGAGATCGATTGACTTTGCAAGTGGTTAATGTTTATCTAGTCAACTTACTGGTAGCTTTCATACACTCCAAACTCACATATTAATATATCAGAGTTGAACAGCTGCTGCCGTAGGTAAGTCGTCATCGATGTATACCGAGTCCGCTCTCCAGTTGTTATGTTTTGTTTTTTAAAATTGGCAGTCGCGTCATTCTCATGCGTTGGATATATAGTTTCCCATAGCTGTATAAATTCTCTACCGGAAAAAAGTGACACAAATTTGAGGGAGATAGTTTTCTAAGTCACACAAGCTGATCAGAAGTGCATAAAAAATGATCCTGCAGATCATGTGGGTGTCTTGGCTGATCATGTTACTGTCATTGTGCCCAGTGGCCAGGTCAGATGCAAAACCTGGCTGCCAAGAAAAGTGTGGGAATGTTAGTGTTCCTTACCCGTTTGGGATTTTGGAACCAAGTTGTGCCATGAACGACGACTTCTTCCTAAACTGCACTTCTAACGATGAAGGTCATCCTGAACTGTTTCTTATGACTAACGCGCCTATTAGCAATATAGAGTTGGAGGGCACAGTAACTGTAGGTATCGATGCAGCATTCAACTGCTACACCGAAACAGGGATAGAGACAATCTCCTTCTCACAGCATATGAACCTTGAATCCCGCCCCTTCATGATCTCAAACACCCGAAATATATTCACAGCTACTGGTTGCGATACCTTTGGCCAGGTGACCAACTATGAGTTCACTTACGGAGCTGCCTGTCTCTCCATATGCACAGAATATGTGGAAATGTCAGACGCAAATTCTTGCTCGGGTTCAGGATGCTGCCAGACCTCAACTCCCCAAGGGCCTCAATGTTGGGAAAAAATAACTCAAACAATAGGACACCGATTTAGCGGATTCCTACTCAAGTCCCAAATATTGTTCCCTCTTTGTGCAATTAAATTACAGAATCAATCAAACCACAATATAATGCAAATAATCACACACATCAACACCAAGATTTTTACGTGGAAAACCCGATGCGGGAAAAAACCACGGGACCGTAGGCCACTTAAATCTTCCACTATCACAAATAATGGGTACACAATATTCTTCCTCAGATTCAACTAAGGGCTACAACACATATCATCAAGAACAATCTATTCTTGGAAATACAACAAGATTAAAGAGCAAAAGTTTGAGAAAGGCTCACAATCTGACAGCCCCGTTTGCTGTCAAAACGGACAAGTTCCACAACTCCAATCTTCAATCCAACCGTTCAGAATGAAGATCAATGTGTCTAGAAGCTTCTGTCCAAATCTCAGCTCGATCCAACGGTGAACAAGCTGGAAATCAAGAAAAGAAGGAGCACTGTTCGGCAGCCACCATTCTTTTCTTTTCTTCTTCTCCTCTCTTCTCCTCTCGGCACTTTTTTCTTCTCTTTCTTTCAAAACCCTACAGCACACTTCTTAAGTGATGTGGCACACTTAAGGTGATGTGGCAGCCCCCCCATTTAATTTAAATGGTGCGGGACCACCCAACAAATCTCCCCCTCACGCACCATGTGAGGAATTCGCCATACAGACGATCAATTTGTAAAGTTCAATATTTAGGAGGCTCTACCAAGCCTACTTCCTTTCTGCAAAACTCAAACTTCTCTCTTGGTAGAGGCTTGGTCATCATATCTGATGCATTGTTATCAGTATGGATCTTCTCAACAACAAATGACTTCATCTCCATAGCATCTCGAATCCATTGATATCTAACTTCAATGTGCTTTGACCGAGAGTGAAAAGTAGGATGCTTACTGAGATGGATTGCACTTTGACTGTCACAATGCAACACAAAGTTCTCTTGAACTATACCAAGTTCATGCAAGAACTTCTTCATCCATAACAACTCTTTGCCCCTTCAAGAAGAGCAATATATTCAACCTCGTAGTGGATAATGCAACACATTTTTGCAACCTTGATTGCCATGAGACTGCTCCCTCGCAAACTTCATCAAGTATCCTGATGTGGACTTTCTAGAATCAACATCACCAGCCATATCTGCATCTGTGTATCCTTCCAACTCAAGTTTGTTAGTGCCAAAACACAAGCTAAAGCTAGAAGTGCCTTTGAGATACCTGAGTATCCATTTCACTGCTGACCAGTGTTCTTTACCAGGATTGGAGAGGAATCGACTAACCACACCAACTGCATGAGCTATATCCGGCCTTGTGCAAACCATGGCATACATCAAGCTACCAACTGCGGATTCATAAGGAGCCTTTTTCATCTCATCTCTTTCTTCATCACTTGAAGGACACCGCTTAGAACCGAGTTTAAAGTGGCTTGCAAGTGGAGAACAAACCGGTTTGGAGTTGCTCATGTTAAATCTCTCAAGTACCTTTTGAACATATCTCTCCGAGATAGCCAAAGTTTTCCTTCTTCCTCGTCACGTGTGATCTTCATGCCAAGAATCTGCTTTATGGGTCCTAAGTCTTTCATTGCAAAAGACTTACTTAACTCTTCCTTCAAAACTCGAATCTTCTTAGCATCATGGCCAACAATTAGCATATCATCCACATACAACAACAGGATAATAAAGTTTCCATCGGAAACCTCTTCATAAATACACAATGGTCGAAGTTGTCCTCGTCAAAACCATGATCCACCATGAAAGAATCAAACTTCTTGTACCACTTGTCTTGGAGCTTGCTTTAACCCATATAGACTCTTTTTCAACTTGCAAACTAGTTGCTCTTTGCCTTTTGCTTCAAACCCTTCAGGCTGCTCCATGTAGATCTCTTCATCTAAATCACCATGCAGAAAGGCAGTTTTTACATCAAGCTGTTCAACTTCAAGATTCAAACTAGCAGCTATACCAAGCACAACTCGGATTGAAGACATCTTGACCACTGGTGAAAAAATTTCTTCAAAATCAATACCTTTCTTCTGACCGAAACCTTTCACAACCAATCTTGCCTTGTACCTTGGTTGTGAGCAATGTTCATCAATTTTCAACCTGAACACCCATTTGTTCTTGAGTGCTCTCTTACCTTTAGGAAGTTTCATTAACTCAAAGGTATGGTTCTCATGCAAGGATTTCATCTCTTCTTGCATTGCTTTCAACCACTCACTTTTCTTCTCATGTGACATGACTTCATCAAAGCATTCTGGTTCTCCCCCATCAGTAACCAGCACATACTCATGAGGAGAATATTTGGTGGAAGGTTGGTGAGGTCTGGTTGACCTTCTGAGCTGTGGCTCATCTGGAGCTTCTTGCATATCCTGTTCAGGAATAACATCAATATCATCATTAGTTGATTCATAATCACCAACTAATGGCTCAATAAGAGAACCACCATTATCATCATTTTGCGAATCTCCCCCGTGATTAGCAAGCATCAAAGGTAATTGTTCAGTAGGTATTGGATTTGAATTAGAGGGAATAAAAGTAGTAGACTCTACTTTCTCTTTCTGCTCAAAGTCTTCAACGGTTTGATCTTCAAAGAAGATAACATCTCTGCTTCTCACAATTTTCTTCTCCTTTGGATCCCACAACCTATAGCCAAACTCATCATCTTCAGAGCCCAAATAAATGCACTGCTTTGTCTTGCTGTCAAGCTTAGACCTTTCATCTCGAGGAACATGTACAAATGCTCTGCATCCAAACACTCTCAAGTGTGCATAAGAAACATCCTTTCCTTTCCAAACTTTATTTGGAACATCAAACTCAAGGGGAACTGATGGAGAAAGATTGATCATGGCAACTGCAGTCTTCATTGCCTCACCCCAAAAGGACTTCGGCAACTTTGCATGAGAGAGCATACATCTAATTCTTTCAACAATGGTTCTGTTCATTCTCTCAGCCACTCCATTCTGCTGTGGAGTCTTAGGAACTGTCTTCTCCAACTTGATACCATGTTCCCTGCAGTACTTCTCAAAAGGACCTCTGTATTCACCACCATTATCAGCTCGAACACATTTCAGCTTTCTACCAGTTTCTCTTTCAACTCTGGCATGGAAATCCTTAAAGACATCAAGCACCTGATCTTTGGATTTCAAACAAGTGGCCCAAATTTTCCTGGAGTGATCATCAATAAAACTAACAAAGTACAATGCACCTCCAAGAGACTTATCAATCATAGAGCAAACATCAGTATGAACTAAATCAAGAACATGTGATCTTCTATGTGAAGGTGATCTTTGAAATGCAACTCTATGTTGTTTACCAACTAAACAATGAGTACATGTGTTCAAGTTCATACCTTTTAAAGGAAGGTAGTTCTTCTTGGCAAGGATGCCAAGACCTTTCTCACTTAAATGTCCAAGCCGCTTATGCCATAAATCAGTAGAGCAATCTTCAATTGCATTCACCTCCCCTTTGATCACCTTGGCTTGTGACATGTAGAGACCCATCTTCTTCCCTTTAGCAACAATTAAAGAATTTTTGGAGAGCTTCCATTTACCATCTCCAAAGTAACTATGATAGCCTTCTTCATCAAGAGTACCTGTAGAGATCAAATGTAGGCGCATATCGGGTACATGTCTAACATCTTTGAGTATCAACTTGCACCCAGTATTGGTTTCCAACCAAATATCTCCAATGCCCACAACACTAGCCATCCCTTGATTTCCCATCCTAACTTGACCAAAGTCACCAGCAGTATAGGATGTGTAAAAATCACGTCGGGGTGTAACATGGTAAGAAGCTGCTGAATCTGCAACCCAGGTAGTATCCTGACATGCAAGGTTAACACAACCATCATCACAAACAATGGCAACATCGCCATCAAATACAACTGCAGCTGTACCATTCTCTTCATTCTTGTCTACATCTTTTCCCTTCTGATCTCTTTTATACTTTCTACAATCCTTTTGAATATGCCCAGGCTTATCACAATAATAGCACTTAAATCCCTTTCTTGAATGAGATCTTCCTCTTGGCTTCCATTTGCCTTTTCTATTGCTAGATTCTTTATCTTGTTTGCCATGAGAGAACCTACTTTGACTTCTCCCTCGGCTTTCTGTAACAAGTGCATGAGACTCCGTAGTGCTTGTCCCTTTCCTCCTCTTCTCTTCATTAAGGATACAATCCTTCACTGTTTTCAAAGTGATCTCCCCACTCGGAGTAGAATTGCTAAGTGACACCACCAAAGTCTCCCAACTATCCGGCAATGAACTCAATAGGATTAGTGCTTGCATCTCATCGGCTAACTCAAGATTCATCAATGACAACTGATTTAAAAAACCTTGGAATTCATTTATATGTACTGAAGCATCTTCACCATCTTTATACTTCAAATTCACAAGGTCTCTAATTACAAAAACCTTGTTTTGTGCACTCTCTTTGGCAAATGTTTCTTCCAACATCTTCCAAACTTTATAGCAGTCATGTTCTTGAGAAATATGATTAATGGACTTAGAGGATACCCATTTTCTGACATTAGCGGTAGCCTTTCTATTAAGCCCCTTCCATTTTGCATCATCCATTTCAACAGGCTTTACTCCTTTACACTCAATCGGCAAAGCCAAATCATTGCAATATAAGTGATCCTCCATCATTGTTTTCCATAGAAAATAATTTGAGGAAGTGAGCTTTATCATGCCCGAATCTTCCTTTTCCATTTTAACTGCACAAGAAATTCAATCTACACACCAGTGCTCTGATACCACTTGTTGGGAAAAAAAAACTCAAACAATAGGACACCGATTTAGCGGATTACTAATCAGGTCCCAAATCTTTTTCCCTCTTTGTGCAATTAAATTACAGAATCAATCAAACCACAATATAATGCAAATAATCACACACATCAACACCAAGATTTTTACGTGGAAAACCCGATGCGGGAAAAAACCACGGGACCGTAGGCCACTTAAATCTTCCACTATCACAAATAATGGGTACACAATATTCTTCCTCAGATTCAACTAAGGGCTACAACACATATCATCAAGAACAATCTATTCTTGGAAATACAACAAGATTAAAGAGCAAAAGTTTGAGAAAGGCTCACAATCTGACAGCCCCGTTTGCTGTCAAAACGGACAAGTTCCACAACTCCAATCTTCAATCCAACCGTTCAGAATGAAGATCAATGTGTCTAGAAGCTTCTGTCCAAATCTCAGCTCGATCCAACGGTGAACAAGCTGGAAATCAAGAAAAGAAGGAGCACTGTTCGGCAGCCACCATTCTTTTCTTTTCTTCTTCTCCTCTCTTCTCCTCTCGGCACTTTTTTCTTCTCTTTCTTTCAAAACCCTACAGCACACTTCTTAAGTGATGTGGCACACTTAAGGTGATGTGGCAGCCCCCCCATTTAATTTAAATGGTGCGGGACCACCCAACACTCAAATCATTTATCTATTCAGTATCATCTTCTTACAACTACACCAACGTTTCGGACTTCAACCTCTGTGGATACGCTTTTTTAGCGGACAAAAGGTCCTTGAAGATTTCAGATTGGCCGCTCTATCGCACGGGAAAATATGGAAAGGATGCAAGGGAAACAGATGTTGTGATTGAATGGGTAGTAGAAAATAAGACGTGCGAGCAGGCTACAGCTAATACAAGTGCTTATGCTTGCGGCATGAATGCACATTGCACTTACCCAGAAATTGATCAAGGATATCGTTGCTCATGCAATGAAGGGTTCGAAGGAAATCCCTATCTCCAGGAAGGATGCCAAGGTAAACTGGTTATTGATTCATTTTTGGTGTGATTTCCAGTGGTAGTGTTTTGAATATATGCTTTCGCAGGTTATGTTCTTTCCCTGTCGTCTCTCGTCATGTATATATTTTCTGCAGTTCTTGTTTTCCTTCTTGTTTCTTCGGGGATTTTATGAAGATAAGATATATATTTTTTCATGTTTGAGCTTTAACTACGGACAGAGATATATAGGTCTGGGATTTTATGAAGATTAGATATATATTTTTTTCATGTATCATATTCATTTAATTGACACAATTTATTCTTTTATATAATTTATTTTTTAGAATCTATATTCAGATTTTACTCACTATTTTTTCAATATTGATGAATAATAGATATCGACGAGTGCACGGATCCAAAAAGATATCCATGTCAAGGTAGTTGCAAGAACACCGATGGAAATTACAAGTGTCGTTGTCCACTTGGTATGTATGGTGATGGTAAAAAAGGTTGTCAAGGATTTGGTATCATCACAATAGTTGCAGGTACGCAAGTGACCTTATAGTTAATTTTGTTCGAGTATCTAAAAAGCAAGCTATTAGAAAATTTAAATTAGTAATATAATTTTTTGAATAATATAGACATAATATTTACACACACACACATTTAAATAGAAAAAAACCATTCAAGAAATATAATTTTATTGTAATATTGATATAAGTATTTATTAACATTAACTAACTAATATATTTTAATCAAAACTGTTTTTTATAAAAATATATTAAATAAATATTTTTCTCTTTTGAGTAATAATTAAAAATAATTCTTAAACTTAGAAATGTTATATTGACTACGCAATATATTTCTTCTCTTAGAGTTATGATAATGAATAATAAAATCTAAACATTTTTCTTTTAGCTTTCTCATTGAAGATGCTTTTAGAGCAACTCCAATGATGTACTAAATAAAAAGTCAAGAATAAAAATATTAAATTGATTAATATTAAATGTTTGTTTTGAATGATCTAAGAGGAGTGCTAAAAAAGTATCAAAATACCTTTTCTTTTACAAAAATATTATTCCTACATATCTCATAACATGTCTAAGGGGATATTCTATTTTAAATAGACAAATTTGTGAAATAACATTTTAAATGGTATAAATATGATTGTGTTTACTATGATTGTTAGACAATGTAAAAATGTTATTTGAAAAGCCAATTATATTGAAGAGGAAAAAATAAATGTTTTACTATCATTTTTTTTCACATGGCTTCATTTAATTGTATTATTTTTTTGTTGGCCCTACTTTGTTGGTTTTGATTTTCTTGGGAGATATGTATGAATAACTTTGGGAGAGGAAATGCATTTTAACATTTTGTCTAGTACTCCCTTAGGAGTATGTATACAAGTATAGTGGAAATAATAAAGTGGCTTAGGTTGTGCCGTAGCACACAATAGTTACTGTAGAGATTATTTTATTTTTGGCCTTTTATTGAGCACATCTCTTGAAGTTGCTCTCACATGAAAGCCAAAATCAACAAAATGGAACTTATAAAAAATAAACCAATTAAATACAGTCATGTGGAAAAAAAAACATCAAACTACTTGAAAAATAAAACATCAAACTACTTGGAAAAAAATATTAATTCTTCAACATCAATATAACTAGCTTCTCAAATGGTTTTCTTTCCATTGAAGTATACATAATAAAAAGCTATATTTATATCATTATAATATCATTTTATCAATATATATTTTAAAATAACATCTTCTCATGGAGATGATCATACGTTATTTTTTTGTTTTGAGGCATTGCAGTCATTATTGACAAAGTAATTCTCGAGGTGTAGCTTTATAAGAAAAATATAAATGTATTGTTTTGAGAAATTAAACTATTACAATTAAGTATAAAATTGTAGTATATCTATATATATTAAACCTCATCTAGTGTTGATATGTGATAAGTTATGGATAACTAGTTAAGTGAGGCGAAATGATTAATCTAGATCAATTTATTTTTTATATGTATAAAAGTACAAGTAATATTATTTTGGAAAAAAAATAAATTTTAATTGGATTGACCAAATCACAGATCAACCTGGGTTTTTATCAAATCATGTCGGTTCAATTCTACTTTTATTTTTGTCGAAATCCAACCCAGCCAAAACCTTAGAATCACAAAGGTTAAAAACCTACCAGACACTTTAGGTTGTGTTTTTAAAAAGTACACCTAAGATGGTGCATGGTTCGAAGAATATTATAAAAACATCCATTGTTCTCACCTAAATGCTCAAATTAGGCATGCTCCTATAAACTGTTTTTTTCTTTTTTGTATAATTTCGATCTAATTTTATATTTTAAAACACTAACCTATATTTTAAAATTTAATTTTGTATAATTTCCGACCTAAGTTTATATTTTAAAAGACTAGTCTACATAATTAAGATCAATGAATCTCCTAATCCCAATATGCATTGCTTGTGTTTAACTGGATTAGAAAAGGGAATTGAATTTTAATGCATACAAAAAATAATCCGAGGACTGTAAGAAAAATGGAATTTAGATACTCATGTTCTAAATAATTGTTTTCTACTGATTTGTGTTTGTGGGTAACATTTTTCTTTGACGTTGATATGCAGCTATTGGAGCAACCATTTTCCTTATAATAGTTTGTCTTTTACTCTACATGATGTGCATACAAAGAAAAAAGGATAAAATCTTCAGGGATAACGGCGGCATAGTTTTAAAGCACCAGGGAGTAAGGATTTTCAGTGAGGCAGAGCTGAAAAAAGGCAACAAAAAATTATGCCGATGATCAAAAACTAGAGACGGTGGTTTTGGTTCTGTTTACAAGGGAGTTTTAACAGATAATACCCTGGTTGCGGTGACAAAGTTTAAAGGGGTGGACAAGGCTTAGATGAATGAAGAATTTCATAAAGAAATGGGTGTTATCTCACAGGTCAACAACAAGAATGTGGTCAAGCTCTTGGGCCTTTGTTTGGAAACCAGAGTGCCATTGTTAGTTTATGAGTTAATTTCAAATGAAACTCTTTCCAAGCACATCCACGACACAGAGTCCCAGATATTGGCTTCCTGGAGCAATCGTCTGAGGATAGCGTCAGAGATTGGTCTTGCGCTTAATTATATGCATTCTCTAGAAGACCATCCGATTATTCATGGAGATATCAATTCCGTGAACATACTCTTCGACAAAAATTACACAGCAAAGATTGCAGATTTTGGAACTTCTGTGCTTATTTCTCCTGGCCAAACCAATATCAAAACCTTAAAAACACAAGGGACTTTAGGCTACCACGATCCTCAGTATCTTATGACGGGTGAATTAACCGTTCAAAGTGATATCTATAGCTTTGGGGTGGTTCTTATGGAGTTGCTCATAGGAGATAATCTAAACTCCATTTCCAATTTAGGAGAGAAACGGGACATTATCCAAGACTTCATGCCAATAGTGGGAATTGAGGATCTCTTCAAAACTTTAGATTTCAAAACAGTTGATGAAGGCGAAATGAATGAGATAAACGATGTTGTTGAGCTTGCAAAAGCATGTCTAGATCACAAGGGAGTAAACCAGTCAACCATCAAACAAGTGTCTGATGAGCTTTCTAAGATGAACGAACATACTCAGAAATCATGGACTCAGCAAAATAACGGCGAGACAGACTACTTATTAGGGGAAACATCACAATCACCTCACAAGGAATCAGATCAGCAAATCACTCCTTCTCAGACTGTGATATCATTTCATATCGAGAACTAGACATAGTATTTAAAATTGTTGCGATCCTTTTATTAGTATGAATTATTGTCAACCATGTCAAGTAAATTCTCAGTTTTGTTTGTGCATGCAAGAAGCTACGATGTTTTAGCTTTGTTTTTTAATATCTTTGTTCCATAAATTATATTCAAATAAAATTGTGTATTTACAAAACAAAAACTATTGACTCATCCGATTATTTTGCAATTCAACAGTACTATGTCATTAATTACAATCAGATAGTGTTGTGATATCAATTTTCAGTGAGGCAGAGCTGGTCAAAGCGACAACAATTATGTTGATGATCAAAAACTTGGGGAGGGTGGTTTTGGCTTTGTGTACAAGCTAAGGGAGTCTTAGCAGATAATACATATTGGTTGTTGTCAAGAAGTCCAATGGGGTGGACAGGGCTCAGATGAATGAGGAATTTCAAGTGGAAATGAGCATTGTCAATCACAAGAATATGGTGAAGCTCTTGGTCCTGTGTTTGGAGCAAAGTTCCATTGCTAGTCTACGAATTTATCTCGAACGGAACTCTTTCCAAGCACATCGACGACAAAGATTCATGGTGCAATCGGCTGAGCAGCTACAACCAAAGTTTTTAAACTCAACTTGTTAATTCGAGACAAGTCTCGTTTCAGATGAATGAGTTCAAAATAAAAAATAAAAATAACAATATTTTTAAAAAAATCTTTTAAATAATAATTTAATATATTTTAATCAAATCTGGAGTCAAGTCAATTTTTCAAACGTGTCAATTTTTATTTTGAAACCCTTCTAGACCTAAGCTCCAAATCACCGCAATCTTGGTTAAGGTTTTTATATAGTTGCTATATATCTCGTAAAAATAAGCTGTTATGTTTTTTAAATAGAATAAAAAAATCTGATTGCCTTTAATCTCCTTAAAAATATATGTAAACCATCTAGTAGGTGGTTAGCTTGGGACTAAGAGATGTGTTTCTCCTATAGTTTCAGGTTTGAGTTATATGATTGCTAATATAATGACAACTAGAAACTTATATGATCATTAATTTCAGAGTTTATGAAATTAGTCAAGGTGCATGTAAGTTGGCATGAACACCTATGTTAATAAAAAAAAGTATATATCTGTAACTTATGAAATGCATCATTATAATTATTGTGAATGCCTTAATTATAATAATTAGAAATTTCAATACCTAACAATATTAACAAGAAAGCAATTAAAAAACAGTATAAATGAAAAAACAAAAATAAATATAATTAGATTTAAAAACAAATATTTGACTTGAAGAATAAATAAAATTAAAAAAATAGAAAAAATAATAAAGAATAAATATCAATTTCAAATGGTCACCAACACAAATTTAAATTTAAATATTAAATAAATAAAAACCTTAATAAAAGTGGAAATCATAAAAATTGGAAACAAAAACTAAGAACATGCACATATAAACATGGAAAAAAATAGAAACCATTTAAGAAATATTTATATAGAAGGAATTAAAATTAAATCAAACATTAAAAATATAAGTACCAAAATGAAAAACACATATATAATAAATTTCATTGATAGGACAAAATTGAAACAAATCTAAATTTTGATACAAAATAAATTATAGAATTTAAAACAAAATCAGAAATTAAAATACTGGTGATTGAAATGTAACTAATATATAAAATCAATTTGAATTAAAGGATAAAAATGAAACAAATCAAAACTCTAATACCAAAAAATATTAAGGATTTCAAACCAATCATGAAATTAAAAGATGAGGACCAAAATAAAACTACAATATGTAATCAATTTCAATATAATGATAAAATTGAAACAAATCAAAACTTATATAATAGAAATAAGGACCATACAAAACAATTGAAAGATCACGGACTATAATGAAAACCGAATAAATAGCAAGGTCTTTGAGTGTACTTTTGCATGCAAGAGAGAAAAAGGGGGGACTTCAACGGACCATTGACATGTCTTCGACCACCTTGTAACCCCACGTGCCACACGCGAAGAAAGAGAACATGGCGGAGAATAATTCTAGATATCGGTTGGGCATTTTTACATGCCACAAAACACCACACGTGCCATCCGACATCCACGTGATTGCAGAAACGGACGATGCTTTTGGTGACATGCAAACAGTAACTCGCTAGAAAATAGAATATAAAAATAGTAAATTACCACCACACCCCTACAAACAATTCTTGGGTTTTGTCTTATTAAGGGGTATATACGTATTTGGCCAAAAAAGTGCAATAACCCTACTAACCCCGAAGTTTACCGTGTAATTTTGTCTTATATAGGGGTATTTTTGTATTTATCCATATAAAAAATGTGCAATAAGCTTAATCCCCGACTATTAGGGGTTATATACATATTTGGCCATTTAAAAAAAAGTGTAATGACCCTACTAACCCCCGACATGTACTATGCAATTTTGTCTTATATGGAGGAATTTTTGTATTTAGCCATTTAAAAAAATGCAATAACCTTAATGCCTTCGATCATTACTTTGCTATTTTGTCTTATTCATGAGAATTATGGTTATTTTATTGTGCATAGGAATACAAAAAATCAAAAATACCCCCAGACCCAAGGCTTAAAACACAATAAATGGAGGGAAAATTACTAATTTCAATCCACGGTGTCTCTAAGTGTAGATGAACGGTCAAAATCACTTGTTCATTACTGTTTGAAACCCTGACCTCCATTAGCTTTTAGTATAATATCTCATAAAAATAAGCTATTATTTATATAAAAAAAACTAATTGCCTTTAATTTTAACCCAAAACAATCCGTTTGTATTCTATTTTTGTATCCTCCATACGTACACACCTATAACTCTCCTTAAGAAAACTACATGTAAACCATCTAGTAGTTGGTCGACATGGGACAAAAGTTTGCTTCCCCTGTAATCTCAAATTCAAACTCGTGGTTGTTAATATGATGATCACTAAAAACTTACATGGTGGTTAACTTCAGGACCTGTGGGATTGATCGAGGTACATATAAGTTGGCCGGACACCCAAATTAATAATATATATATCACTAGGATTCAATAATGCATCAATTGACCATTTTTTATTCTCTTCTTTTGTTTTTGGTAATAAAAATTTTTATTGAGAAGCGGCTTACGCCCCCAAAATTTACTTCGATCTTTTAATTGAATTTCTATTATCGAGTACGGTAATTAAAACGATATTGGTAAGAGAGTTCTGATTTTATAAATAAAAAAATAGAATGCGTGGATGTTTTGTTTAGAATCTAATATAGGAGAAATAAACTTTAATAAGCAAAAAAACTTGTTAGAAAAATACCATTCTTAATCCCTATTGATAGATGGAGAGAGAGATCGGCAACTTGAATTCATTTATTCTTAAAACATTCCTAATCATTTATTTCCCATTTTATAAACTTTTAGTGTGCTATGAGAATGATTTAAAAATGTAGGTCCACATTAAGATATGAAAAAAAAAGCTATAGAAGAGAGATTAAATACGTTGAATACTATGAGAAACAAATTTAAAAAATATTTCAAAACCATTAATGTTATGCCATGTCATCAACACTGACAATATTATAAATGAAAGATATGTAAATTCATTATTAGGCCCTTGAGGTTCATCTTATTTTACTTTTATACCCTCTTTTAGGTGAGTGACACAATTTGATTGGTTCAACTCAAAAATTAATCTCAAAGCCTTCGATTTTTCATTAACTGAATCTCATCCGTCTATCAAAAATTAATCTGATCTCGATCACCTATTATCTGTGATTTTTCCATTTGTTTTCTGAGGTGATCACCTATTCGATCACCTAAAATATATTATTGGAGCTGTAAATCTGAGGTAACATATAGCGATAGAGTTTTTGTCAGGCTCTAAAATGTAGGCAACAAAACTAGAATTGTTTTTAAAAACTTGAAATCATAAATAACTCCGAGCTAAAAATTTAAATAATCAATCCTTCTTATGAAAAATAACACACAAGATTATTTAAATAAAAATTAAATCTGATCTAGATATATTACAAATCTAAACCATATGAAGTTCTAAAACTTGACCAAGAAAAACAAAATCCTAAAAGAACTAGGAAAATCATGAGATTCTTGTCGGTTATTTTTGAATCAAAAAGGTATGTTCTCGAACTCGGATGACGTTATCTAGTAATTCTAATCGGAAATAGAGTTTTGAAAACGTTGTGATAAAATTTTAACTTGATAAAATGAATGAATATAGAATTAATTAAGACTTATTTTTATCAGAAATATCATCTAGTGTGTGTGTGTGTCCAGCTTTATTCTTAAACTATGATTTTTGTCACGCGTCCAGCTTCGAAATTAAGGTTATATGGAGATGGTTTTGGTTGAAAATTGATGCAAAATAGGTTTCACACAAATCACCTTTGCCCAACGTGCCGAGTTCTGTTTTTCTTTTCTCTTTCGAGAAAGGGCTCAGGGTTCAGACCAAGCTAATTTTGGACCAATTCATAGCTTGTAAGTGGCTCTATTACCTTGTTGTTTTCTGTAAAGGATTTACATAAATTATCTAAACACGCGTAGATGATCTTGCATTTCTTGGGGCACCCATGGATGAAGAAGAAATCATAGACAAGATACTTGATGGCCTTGGGGATGACTATCAAAACACGCATAGATGATCTTGCACTTCTTGGGGCACCCATGGATGAAGAAGAAACTATCAAAACACGCATAGATGATCTTGCACTTCTTGGGCACCCATGGATGAAGAAGAAATCATAGACAAGATACTTGATGGTCTTGGGGATGACTATAGAGAATTAGTTCATGTTGTTATGAATCACATCACTTCCCGACCACTGCTAATACTACATATCGCACCACCAACAGAAATTGGTGCCCCTATCGCTTGTAACAGTACTCACCAACCATTGGCGCCCATCCTACCACCCCTCCAATCGCTCATCAACAATACCCACAACCGGACCCATCTCTTCTCAAGTAACTCGACCTCCTCCAGGGTCATATCTTGGTCACCGCCAAATTTGCAGAATTCAAGAGCATACTACAAACAGTGCCCTTCATTTTGCCTCGTACCAATTCAATCCTCACCCAACTCACAAGGTACGCCATGGCAGCCACAAGCCAACCTTGCCACCCATCCCCCTACCACAACATCATGGCTCCTAGGCACTGGGGCATCTCATCCCATAATCTCGGAACTCAACAATCTCTCCCTACATGCTCCATATGGTGGCTCCGATGACATCATGATCAGAGATGGCTCCACTCTCCCCATCACTCACACTGGTTCCACCTTTCTCAAAACTCCTATTCATACATTTCCATTACAAAATGTTCTCTGTGTCCCATCTATGGAAAAGAATCTCATTTCCAACAATGTTTCCATCCAATTCTTACCATATATTTTTCTTGTTAAGGAACTCCACACCGGACAATCCTACTTGAGGGACGGACTAAAGATGAAGTCTATGAATGGCCCTCTTCCTCTTCGTTACTAGTTCTTTCCACAATTAAACCCATATCCTTCGAGTGGCATCATCACCTAGGTAATCCAGCTTTTCCAATTCTCAAATACATTGTGTCCAACTATCAGCTTAGTGTATCTTCACCTTTATCTTCAAATCACTCATGTAATGCGTGTTTCTGTAATAAAAGTCACAAGCAGCCTTTTTCCAAATCAATGGTTGTTTCCACTAGACTACTTGAAATTATATTCTTCGATGTGTGGACTTCACCAATTATCTCTCATAATGGTTTTAAACAAGGGTGTCAAAATCACGATTTTGACACGACACGGAAAGAGTTTTGAAACTCGGATCCTAAAATCATAAGATTGTACCGAATTTTTCAGTACAAAAATCATAAAATCACAACTAAAATCGTGGAGGTAGAAATATCGTAAAATAGTAAATAAAATATTTTTGAATACAATAAAACATAATTATAGTCATAAAAATTTATTATTTAAGATTTATATATGATTTAAAATAATTATGTAAATATACGAGAACCAATATAGGAGCATTTAATAAATACTAATTTATTTATTTTTAAACCAAGAGAATTTAAAAAATACTTATTTTTAATTTTTAAATCACGAGAGAGAGAGGGGTAGGGAGAGAGTGCCAGGGCATGGGGCGGGGCGGGGCATGGGCATGGGCATGGGGCCACGTGGCAAGAGAGAGAGACAGTTGGTTGGTCAGGGCATGGAGGCATGGGGCCACGTGGCAAGAGAGAGATAGAGACAGTTGGTCGGCCGAGCATGGGGGCATGGGGAATGGCATATGGCCACGTGGCGAGAGAGAGAGAGAGTCAGATGGCGTGAAAATGTGTAATAGCTCTGGGATTGTAAAATCGGACCGATCCGGTTTGATTTTACTATTTATTGACCGAGTTTGACCAAAATCGATTTTTATCCAGAGTTAACAAGGTTTGATGACTTGACTCGCAAAATCGATGCGAGTTAAACATCAATGGTTTTAAATACTACATCATATTTGTTGACCATTTTACAAAATACATCCGGTTCTATCCCTTAAAAATAAATTTGATGTCAAAGAAGTTTTCATACGATTCAGAGCCATTGTTGAAAAATATTTTGGTATTTCAATTAAGACTCTTTACACTCACAATGGTGGTGAATACATATCCTTAGCCAATTTTCTTTCCATACATGGTATTAGAACTTTGTTGACCTAGCGGTCACGAGTTCGAATCTCATCACCCCATTTAATTTGATAAAAATCAAGCAAAAGGTAGTGTGAGTTCATGTAAGTTTCAAACCCAAAAGGCTTTTACTTGAGGAGGTATGTTAGAGAAAAATATAAATTATATTTTGGGGCTTCACCTATCAGCTTAAGCTTTTAGGAGAGATGGTTCCTTAACAGCTTTTACCTATTCTTGCCCTGACCATTAAATTTGGTGTCAACAACAACATTTCAATTTTTTCTTTATAATGTAAATTATGGTACTTTAATAATGTATTCCGTTTTATTTTTTGTAATATTAATATACCTTGAGTTCGAACTTATTCTTTATAATATAAATTATTGTGGACCTATTCATTCTCAAGAGTTAATATAAGGTTTAATAAATTTTAATTGATCAACTCAACAAAGCTTATTAAAACTTATAATGTGTGCTATAGACAAAGGGAAATAAGTTAACAAAGCTTATATATATATATATATATATATATATATATATATATATATACAAAGGGAAATAAGTTAACAAAGCTTATATATATATATATATATTAACTAACATATAAACCGTGTGGCTAAAATACTATTTTGTTCACTGTATATCAAGACTGAAGACACTGTGGATTGTTGCAGTGTCCGGACGCATATACCCTTAATGAGCTCGCTTGCTTTGTTTTGTTTGTAGGGGCTGCTTCGGGTTTTCATTTCATTCTCTCTGCTCCCATTTTCTCCCTTTCTCGGACTACTTGAAGCGCACTTCCAGCTCTCAGCTTTCCTCTAATCCCTTCCCTCACGAATCTTACAAGCTTTTTACCCTTCCTGTTTTTGCCGTAGGACATAAACTGCCCGCCCTGCGTGAACTAAAAACCAGAGACCAAAGCACGGCTTGACAAAACAGAAAGTATCATGGTACGTCATCCTTCCCTAAAATGGAACTTTCATACTGGAGCATGAAAGTATTACGAACAATCTTTTCTTTTCAGTTTTTCCTCTTCATTCTCTGCGAGGTAAGATTTTGGCCATTGTCTTGCGTCGATTTTAGCTTTTTCCTGTGTGCTTCGGTTGGGTTAATCGGTTTGATTTCTTTGCGTTTTTTTGCATCTTCTCTTTCGATTTATACTTCATCTGGGTTGGGTGTTCGTTTGTTGGTTTTATTGGGTTGCAATTAGTTCGTTTTTCCATTTTTGGTTTGGTTGGTTCTGGGCATTTCGATGGGATGGGTTCGGGTTGCTTCGGTTTTATGGATTGTATGTATTGGGGAGTGGGTTATTGGTTTAATTGGCTTAGGGTTCAATTGGGTCTTCAATTTTCTCCTTCTTACGGTTCAATTTGGTCTTCAATTGTCTCGGTTTGCTCTCGGTTTGATTTTGGGTTGAATGCTTCTTCCTTTGTTGCTCAGGTTGAATGAACAGATAATTGTTGTGTTCTGCATGCGATTTCATTTCTTCATTGCTGTTTTAATTAGTTTTTTGGGTTTTACTGTTGCACTATAGTTACATTTTTCTTTTCTTTTCATTTTTGCTTGCAATCTATTAAACAATTCCTTCTAATTCCTTCCTTGTTTTTTTGTCAAGCTCTTGCCTGCTCATTGTCACCTTTTGCTGCCAATGCTGCGTTGGCTCCTTTGTGTTATTCGTGCAATTTTTTAGGTTAGTTGTTTATGGTCATAAATGGTTATTTGTTGATTTGTTGTGTGGTTTTTTCTTACTGTTGCTATTTTTGATTCATATAGATGCACTTTTAAGTTCAAACAACTTAGTGGACATTTTTGGACGTGATGAACCATATCCACGATTTCATCCCTGCATTGAAGAGCTTGACCTACACTAACACTTTAAGTACAGTAATTCAATATTCAGGGTAGGAGGAAAAGAAATCCTATAAAACATATTTGTTTTTGTAGTCACTCTATTTTTCAATTACTCAAGGAAAATTCCCATCTTTTTTTCTGGAATGAGTCTATCATCTACTCTTGATTCATTATTAGGATTCGAAATTCATAATATGGAAACTAATCACTAATCCAGGATCACAATATTCAGAGAACTCCTCTGGTCAAACAATTAATTGTCAGCAAAGTTGATGTTTTTCCCCTTCAAATTCAAAGTCCTTACTTCATGTGCAGGTTATCAATTCAGCATTGGATAGGAATAGGAATGGGTGAAATACCTATTTACATGAATGAATTTAGCTGACATATTTTTCAGAGTATCTCTTAAAATGGTTAGGGGAAAACATTTCCATTGGCCTGATTATCATTTCAATGATAATAAATTTTGTATGCCCAAAGGTGTGGAATCTGGACAAAATCCATTTAAGGACATAACTAGGCAGAGGTGAATCTCAAAATAGAATTCTACTATAACCTTATCCACGTCAATGATCAACCTTATGTGTTCAGTGCTCAATTAAATATTTCAAAGGCTCTAACCTTTTTTAATGAGTATCTTTATAGGACCTCCTGGCCTGCCAACCCCCATTCTCTTTCTGTTTTGTTAATATCAGCTACCATTTAAGCAGAAAATACTTTATGTCTAAGCATGTGAAATTTATTAGCAATTGAGCTTGATGGGTTTTGTAGCAATTGAGCTTGATGGGTTTTATTGCAATTGAGCTTCAAGTTTCTTTTATTCTCTGTTTAAAAATCATTTCCGAACATGCTCTAGGTGATTAGACTATTGATTCCATTGTTTGATATTGAGCATCTTCTTATTTCATTTCAAAATTGAATTGATTGCATATTCGAATTTTTTTGATCATCAAGGATAAACATGGAACCTCCAAACATGCTCTTAGGTAATTAGCCTATTGACTTTATTGCAAGGTGGAATTTGTGAAATCAGTAGAAGAAAGCTAGAGGAAGACATTAATAGGGTTTGGGCTTGGAGTAATGAATTAGTGAGAGAACAATTATAATGAAGAGTGAATGCAAGATTAACAAAATTTTGGTGTTGAAATGATGTTGATGTATTAGATGAGAGATTGCTATTGATGACCAGTATAGGAACTTCCATGGCAGAAAATCTGGTATGCGTAGGGTGGATTTTTGGAAAAAATGGTGGCTGTCTTTGCTTCATTTTGCTTAACTGCGACAAACAATCATTAACGCATTTAGATTTGACGTGTGTTTTTTAAGGGCAAAAGCAATTCAACACTGTTATAGTACACAATAAAAATGTTTAGCCTTCATTACAAATGAGTTTTGACTTTTTTTTCCTTAATACAAGTGTTCAAATGTTTCAGGAAAAAATATTGTTGCAAGGATGCTGTAACGGTCCATTTATTGGCTGCAACGATTTTCCTTTGCTCCCTCATCTTTTTCTTTCCAAACTTTGTTGCACTGTTAGTCAGTTTTGTTTGTTAGGTATTAATTTTTCTTGCTATGCCACTTTCTCTATCCCATAAAAATGCAGGTGGGTTTGTTAAATGTTGATGGGTACTATGATAGCTTGCTTGAATTATTTGACAAGTGTAGAGGAAGGATTCATCAATCCTTCTGCAAGGAACATTGTCATATCTACAAATGTTGATGGGTACTATCCCATAAAAATGTTATGCCACTTTCTCTATCCCATAAAAATGCAGGTGGGTTTGTTAAATGTTGATGGGTACTATGATAGCTTGCTTGAATTATTTGACAAGTGTAGAGCAAGGATTCATCAATCCTTCTGCAAGGAACATTGTCATATCTGCAAAGACTGCTAGAGAGCTAATCCAGAGAATGGAGGTACTAACGTGCACTTCTCATCTCAAAACCATGTCAATTTTGTTGCCTTTAACTATTGTTTCATGTGCTCTCTGTAGGTTTATAGTTAAAGGCAACAAGTGACAATCGTTAAAGGCAACAAAACAGTATTAAAGGAACTATTGTTTCACCTGTCCATGAACACGTGACATCAAGTCAAAGTTGGAATGCAGAAGAGTGCAATGCAGATTTTTAATTGTTTGCTCTTCGACAAGGAAAAATATTTCTCCTTTTTTTCTTCCTGTGATGCTATCTGTACAATCGATTCTTTTCATTGCGTGTGCAAGCCTCCCAAAAGTATAGAGGATATGATGCATAAAAATTGCATTGAATAGGATCCACTGGTATTTGTGTAAGCATAACAAAACTGTGTAGTGGGAGGTACAACATGCAACCTGATTTCGGATGAATTAAGGAAGACTTAAAGAACTCTCCCTTAATCTTTCATCGACCATTTATAAGAGATCCAGTACATTTTACTTCAAAATCATCATCAAAAGTATCCAAAAAAATAAATATGCATTTGTTCACATCTTCAGAAGCTAATTAACGGGCATAACATATCGAACACAGATGGACATACAATAACACTTCATAAGTACGACGTGATGAAAAGGGCATTCATTCACTTTGAGAAAAGAGCACAGATCAAAAGAAATCCACAAAAATCGAAATTATATTATACATATATAGGGTTGTCAAGATCAAACAAGAAATGCCAATGGCCAATTGAATAAAAGAACCAAATGGAAAAATAAAAATAAAATTGTATCATTCTGTGACTGAATCAAGAATTCAAGAATTCGAGTGACATTAATAAGTTTTTTGAAAAAGAAAAAAGTAGCATCCAACCTCATCAGCATTTATTGATTCCATCCTTGCAGTGTATATAATAATAATAATAATAATAATAATAATAATAATAATAATAATAATAATAATATTTTAATTGTTTTTCTTGCTTGCTATTTTGTTCATGCTTTTTATTTTTTTCCCTCAGTATAATTTAATAATTTTTATTGTTTTGATAGTAACAACAATGATAATTTTAGATGTTAAGACTCCAATATTGCTATTGTAATAATATTTTAAATTAATATTGCTTCCTTTTCCCCTTTATTTTTTCATTATTATTATTTTTATTTGCTCTTTTTATTAAATAATTTTTATAATTTTACTATCTGCACAATGATGATGATGATTTTAGTGATTACTTTTTTATTTCTTTCTTATAAAAATATTTTGCTCTTTTTTTTAACATTAGTTTGCGCTCTTTTTTGATCTTTTATAACACTATACCTACATTTTAAAAGATGTATTCTATGCTTGTGCAATAAACTATACTTAAACATTTATACATTTTATCTCTTAATCTATAACTTTTATGTAGTTATATAATATAAATTTATCATTATGAATTTATTTATGTTAAATTATATACATAAGAATGCCCATGGCACTCGCATGAGCAATATAGCTAGTATATATATATAATGCAATTGTTTTTTCATGGACTTTGCATGTTGTTATTGTTATATATATATATATATATAGATATAGATATAGATATTGCAATTGTTTTTTCATGGACTTTTCAAGTCGTTAATGTTAATATTAATATATAGATATAGATATAGATATAGATATATTGCAATTGTTTCTTCATGGACTTTTCAAGTCGTTAATGTTAATATTAATAAATTAGAAGCCTCTATGCAAATATTAGTTTTACTTTTCATTCATTCATTCATTTTCGAAGGTGTTTTCGTCAAGATTGGGTCAAAGCAAAGTGGAAAGTGAAACTATTAATTTATTTGCATATTTATGTCGTGAGATTACTATATTTAATTCGATCATTGATGTTGATGGTGTCAATTCTTCTCACAAGCTGTTTCAAAATTTAATTTTTGTAAAAAATATATTTTATCTTATTGCATTTGGATATATATATATATATATATATATATATATATATATATATATATATATATATATCTGTGTGTGTGTAAAATTATTGCAGTGGGCTGTCAAGTCCTTATCGATCGACCGAGTCTGCTCTCCATATATCATTTTCTTTTTTATTATTAATTTGCATTCCTCATGCTCATGGATTGAATGGTTTCCATGGTAGTCTATATTATCTACCACGGAATAAGGCCACACAGATTATAGGGAAGTAGTTTTTCTAAACCATACTAGGTGGGAGAGGCCAGTGGAATCAACAACAAGAAGGCCAGCTGTAAAACCTGTCCGCTAAGAAAAGTGTAGGAATTGATATATAAATGATAATCAATGAAATACAATAATATTATCAACATTTTCTAATTATGAATTTATCCATAATCATCTAATTAATTATCTTTTAATCATGTCTATGTTCATGTAACATATCAACCTTTTTCAATAATGAAATTTCTAAACAATCTCAATAAAATTAGATAATCCATTTTCATTATATCAAAATGCCCTTATAATGTAATTAAATTGTCGTGTTTTGATAATAGTTACTTTGAACAAAGCTCAAAGCTAATGCGTGCCTATAGCCAAAGGGAAAAGGGAAAACATAATGGAAGTCATTTTCCATGTATACTTCGCAGGTGGTTAATGCCGATCCAGTGGACTTGGCAGCTGACCTAGCTAGATGCAGATAATTTATTTTTCGAAGGAGCTGACGATGTTGCTGGTAAGATTGGGTCAAAACAAGGTGCGAACTGAAACTATTATTTTTATTTGCTCATCGAGGCTGTGAGATCGATTAACTTATTATTGATGTTGATGGGTTTAATTCTTGTAACGAGTTAACTTTGCAAGTGGTTAATGTTTATCTAGTCAACTTGGTAGCTTTCATACACTCCAGCAAACGCACATATTAATATAATGATCAGAGTCCTATTCGCAAATCTTCGAAGGAACTGTCCTTGTTGCTGTCAAGATTGCGTCAAAACAAATTGTCTACTGGGACGAAACAGAACACAGATTAGATGGAGACGAATATTCATTGTAAGATCGATGGAATTCATTATATATATATATATAAAGTTACCTTTGTTAAAAGAAGAAAAGGAAAAAAAAGGGAGGATACGTTGAACAATTGTTGCCGTACGTAGATAGGTAGTTAAGTCGTCATCGATGTATCGAGTCCACTCTCCATCCATTTGTTATGTTTTGTTTTTTAAAATTGGCAGTCGTCATGCTCATGCGTTGGATAGTTTCCCATAGCTGTATAAATTATCTCTACCGGGAAAAATTAAAGTCACACAAATTTGAGGGAGATAGTTTTCGAAGGCACACAAGCTGATCAGAAGTGCATAAAAATTGATCCTGCAGATCATGTGGCTGTCTTGGCTGATGATGTTACTGTCATTGTGCCCAGTGGCCAGGTCAGATGCAAAACCTGGCTGCCAAGAAATGTGTGGGAATGTTAGTGTTCCTTACCCGTTTGGGATTTTTGGACCAAAGTTGTGCCATGAACAAGCACTTCTTCCTAAACTGCACTTCTAACGATGAAGGTCATCCTGAACTGCTGTTTATGACTAACGCTACTATTAGCAATATAGAGCTGGAGGGCACAGTAACTGTAGGTATCGATGCAGCATTCAGCTGCTATAACAAAACAGGGATACAGACAGACTCCTTCGAACAGTCTATGGCCTATGGATCAGGCCCCTTCATGTTCTCACACACCCGAAATTTATTCACAGCTATTGGTTGCGATACCTTTGGCCAGGTGACCAACTATGAGTTCACTTACGGAGCTGCCTGTCTCTCCATATGCACAGAATATGTGGAAATGTCAGATGAAAATCCTTGCTCAGGTTCTGGATGCTGCCAGACCTCAATCCCCAAGGGCCTCAAATCATTTAGCTATTCAGTATCATCTTCTTACAACTACACGAACGTTTCGGACTTCAACCATTGTGGATTCGCTTTCTTAGCTGACAAAAGGTCCTTGAAGATTTCAGATTGGCCGCTCTCTCGCACGCCAATATATGGAAATGATGCATATGCAACAGATGTTGTGATTGAATGGGTAGTTGAAAATAAGACGTGCGAGCAGGCTAAAGCTAATACAAGTGCTTATGCTTGCGGCATGAATGCACATTGCACTTACCCAGAAATTGATCAAGGATATCGTTGCTCATGCAATGAAGGGTTCGAAGGAAATCCCTATCTCCAGGAAGGATGCCAAGGTAAACTGGTTATTGATTCATTTTTGGTGTCATTTCCAGTATTAGTGCTTTGAATATATGCTTTCGCAGGTTATGTTCTTTCCCTGTTGTCTCTCGTCATGTATATATTTTCTGCAGTTCCTGTTTTCCTTCTTGTTTCTTCGGGGATTTTATGAAGATAAGATATATATTTTTTCATGTTTGAGCTTTAACTACGGACAGAGATATATAGGTCTGGGATTTTATGAAGATTAGATATATATTTTTTTCATGTATCATATTCATTTAATTGACACAATTTATTCTTTTATATTATATAATTTATTTTTAGAATCTATATTCAGATTTTACTCCCTATTTTTTCAATATTGATGAATAATAGATATCGATGAGTGCACGGATCCAAAAAGATATCCGTGTCAAGGTACTTGCAAGAACACCGTTGGAAATTACATGTGTCGTTGTCCACTTGGTATGTATGGTGATGGTAAAAAAGGTTGTCAAGGATTTGGTATCATCACAATAGTTGCAGGTAAGTAAGTGACCTTGTAATTTATTTTGTTCGAGTATCTGTAAAGGAAGCTATTAGAAAAGTTAAATTAGTAATATAATTTTTTGAATAATATAAACATAATTTATATATATATACATTTAAATGGAAGAAAACCATTTAAGAAAGTTAATTTTATTTTAATATATTTTATATTGATATAATTATTTATTAATAGTAACTAACTAATATATCTTTAATAAAAAAAAATTATAGAAATATATTAAAAAAATATTTGATTCTTTTGACTAATAATTAGAAATAACTCTTAAACTTAGAGATGTTATTTTAACTCTTCAATATATTTGTTTTTTTTTTTTTTTGGAGCTATGAAAATGAATAATAAAAACTTAAAAAAATTGTTCTTTTCTTTTAGCTTTCTCATTGAAAATGCTTATAGAGCAATTCAAAGGGTGTGCTAAATGGAATAAATATATTATTTTAAAGAGCCAAATTGGTAAAATAACATTTTAAATGGTATAAATATGATTTTTTTACTATGTATACTTAATATAAAAACATTATTTGAAAAGCCAATTATAAATTGGAAAAATTAATTCTCTTCGTGGAGTTTGATATCATTTTTTTCCACGTGGCTGCATTTAATTGTTTTTTTGTTGTTGGTTTTGATTTTCTTCGGAGATTTGAAGAAGTCACATTTTTAGGAGAGAAATGTATTTTAATATTTTGTTTAGCACTCCTCTCTAGAGTATGTAAAACAAGTAAGAGCCAAAATAATATTTTTAATTTATTTTTTTTTGCTTTTAATTAGCACATCCCTTGAAGTTGCTATCACAAGAAAACCAAAACCAACAAAGTGGAGCTTATAAAAAATAAACAAATTAAATATAGTCATGTGGAAAAAAACATCAAACTTCTTGAAAGAAAAAAGCATTTAATTCTTCAACTCAATACAATTAGCTTTTCAAATGGTTTTTTTCATTGGAGTATACATAATAAAAGCTATATTTATATCATTAAAATATTATTTTATCAATTTATCTTTTAAAATAACATTTTAGGCCTGGTTTTAAAAAGTACAACTAGGATGGTGACTCGTAGAATAATATAAAAACATCAATTGTTCTCACCTAAAAGTTCAAGTTACACATGTTCCTATAAGTTGTTTTTTCTTTTCTTTTCTTTTTTGTATAATTTCCTATCCAAGTTTATATTTCAAAAGACTAGCCTAAATAATAAAGATCAATGAATCTCCAAAACTCCATCTAAGTTTATATTATAAAAGACTAATCTATATTTTAAAGGTTAATTTTGTATATTTTTCGATCTAAGTTTATATTTTAACATACTAACCTACAAGATCAATGAATCTCCTAATCCCAATATTTATTGCTTGCATTCATTTAGATACTCATGTTCTACAAAAGGATTATAATGGCAATATATCACTTGGTAAAGAATATTTTTCTGTTGATTTGTGTTTCTAGTAACGTTTTTCTTTAACGTTGGTATGCAGCTATTGGAGCAACCATTTTCCTTGTAATAATTTGTCTTCTACTCTACATGATGTGCAAGAAAAGAGAGAAGGAGAAAAACTTCAGGAAACACGGGGGAATAGTTTTAAAGCACCAGCGAGTAAGGATTTTCAGCGAGGCAGAGCTGGAAAAGGCAACAAAAAATTATGTCGATGATCAGAAACTTCGAGAAGGTGGTTTTGGTTCTGTTTACAAGGGAGTTTTAACAGATAATACCCTCGTTGCAGTGAAGAAGTTTAAAGGGGTAGACAAGGCTCAGATGAATGAAGAATTTCAAAAGGAAATGGGCGTTATCTCACACGTCAACCATAATAATGTGGTCAAGCTCTTAGGCCTGTGTTTGGAAACCAGAGTGCCATTGTTAGTTTATGAGTTCATTTCAAATGGAACTCTTTATCAACACATTCATGACAAAACATCGCAGTTATTAGCTTCTTGGAGCAATCGTCTAAGGGTAGCATCAGAGATTGCCCTTGCACTTAATTATCTTCATTCTTTAGCAGACCCTCCGATTATTCATGGAGATGTCAAGTCCGTGAACATACTCTTAGACAACAAATACACAGCAAAGATTGCAGATTTTGGAGCTTCGATACTCCTTTCTACGGATAAAACCATTATAGTCGAGAAAATACAAGGGACTTTAGGCTACCTGGATCCTGAGTATCTTATGATGGGTATATTAACCGTTCAAAGTGATGTTTATAGCTTTGGGGTGGTTCTTGTGGAGCTTCTCACTGGAGAAAAGCCAAACTCCATTTCCAGTTTTGGACAGAAACGAAACATTATCCAACACTTCATCTCAGCTCTGGGAACTAATAATCTCTTCAGAATTTTGGATTTTCAAGCAGCTGATGAAGGTGAAATGGATGAGATTAAAGATGTAGCTGAGCTTGCAAAAGCATGTCTGAATAGCATGGGAGTAAACCGGCCAACCATAAAAGAAGTGTTTGATGAGCTTGTTAAGCTGAATGATCATAATTAGAAATCATGGACTCGGCAAAACAACGACGAGACGGACTCCTTGTTAGGAGAAACATCACAATCACCTCGCAGGAAAGCAAATCAGCCAATGACTCCTTCTCAGACTGTGATATCATATCAGATTGAGAACTACACTGATAGTATTTAAAACTGGAGCAATCCTTTTACCAGTATGATAGCTATATGAATTGCTCTCAACAATGTCAAGTAAATTTTCAGTTTTGTTTGTGCATGCAAGAAGCTTCGGTGCTTTAGTTTGTCTTTGAATATCCTGTAGCTTTATGGAAGCTTAACAATCTTCCAGACTTACCTTTCTTTGTTCCAAAAATTATATATTCAAATAAAATTGTGTGTTTACAAAACAAAGATTATTGACTGATAAAGCTTATCTAATGAGATTGCAATTCTGCGTTACTCTTGCACGTGTTAGCGAGTTGATATCTCAGGTCACACACGTGTAAACACACATGTTTCACTAGATATAAATATAAATGTGTGTTTAATTGATTACAAGAACAAAACATTTTAGCGTTTCTAGATTATTAATAAAAATTGAAAAGTTATAGTCAAAATATTGAACATGCACTTTTCATCCTTTCCTATTTTATGATAGATCCACAATTTATTTATTTTTAATTTAGCCTTTTAATTTTTCTTTACACAGACTTGTAAAACCAAATTCAATGACAATTGAATTCTTTTATTTAATAAAGAATAAAATTGAAAGACAAGGACCGAAGTAGAAAAGACTTCCAAATGGATAATGATTTCAAAGTTCACATAAAAAATTTAGTTTAGTCCTCAAACTTAACACAATAAATGTATACGATCTCTCAATATTTTTTTCAATTCAGTTTTGGTATAAGAGTTTATTTTTGTTAATTTACAATTCCTAGTTTAAGAGAAAAGATAACGATCACTCTAAGGGCAGATTCAACATTGCTTCTGCATGGAACCACATTAGAAAGAAAAAGCCTTTAAATATTTTTGCTAACCTTGCATGGTTCCCTGACCATGTGACGAGAATCTCCTTTATATTCTGGCTTGCAACGAGAGGGCGGCTGGCCACAATGGACAAGCCCTATGTGTCCAGAATTATCACCTCAGACTTATGTGTGTTGTGTGGTGAAAGAACTGAAACTCATGCTCATTTATTTTACCAATGTAGCTACTCAAGTAGGGTTTGGAATGCCATTATTTCAAAGGTGGGAATTGTTATTCCTCCCATGCGTTGGGACTGTCTCTTGCAATGGGTTGCAACCCATTTTCATCACAGGGGGAGGTTTGATCACATGATGGTGAGACATGCTATTACCAGCTCGGTTTATTTTCTTTGGCAGGAAATAAATGCTAGAGTGTTCACCAATCACCACAAGGAAGCTGCCACTCTATCTAAGGAAGCTTTGGTGCATTTAAGGATTTTGCTGCTTCAATACAAGAAGCCAATCCCAGTAAGAGTGAAGGAATGCTGGAATTTATAGATCATCTCTGAGGGAGGATGTGTCTTGTTGGGCTGTGTTGGCTTTTGTTGGCCTTGGCTCCCCCTTGGCCTGGTCCTTTCCTTTTCGTGTGGTCTTCTTTTGTTTTAAGAATGAGGAGCGGCAGTGGGCTGGCGAGGTTCTGCTTCGGTGCTTTCTTCTCCGAGATCTCCTTCTGGGGAAGTGGTTTTGAGGTTGATTGCTTGCTGGGCTGGGAGGTTTCTTCGGCTAGGTTTGGGTTTTGGGCTTTGTCCGGAAGTATCGGACTTTGTTTTTCTCTTTTCTTTCGTCGCCTTCTCGGCTTAGTTTTTCCTCGCTTCTGGGGCCCTCTCGTGGCTGCGTTTTGCAGGCCCTCTTGTATAGTTCCTTTTTTTAATCCATTTTCTTTGTCCAAAAAGAAAAGATAACGATCGCAAAATTCTAGTAGTATAGAAAAAATGTATAGTTGACTATGATTCAAACCACTAAAATCATCAATCTTTGTGTCAAATGATTATATTTAATAAGAGTAATTCAACTTATGTTTTTTTACCTTGAAAGTATCTAAAAACATATTTGACCAAACACTTCACTACTTATTTTGAACCATGACTAAAAGTATTTTTCATGACACTTTGTTTTTAAAACCTCAACCATAAAAGCAAAAGCACTAACAAACGCATCCTAAATCTTTAATTCTATTTATTTTTATTGCAGTGAGTATAGAGTGATTATTATTTCTCAGTTTTTATACTTTAAAAAACAATCTAATAAATCAAATGCTGAAAAATAAAACGGGAGAGAAATGCATCTCTGAAACCGGGCCTCTGGCCTGTGCAATGGAGGCCATTTGTCGGCCCAATACTGCTTGACCACTAACCCGCCCGTTTTAGGTGGAGGCAGATCAAACACGTAGACCCATCCTTCTACCCAGCCATCCTATCCAATTTCCGGCGCCAAAAAAATATCTTCAAGTCCGAAAATAACTTATCAAGTTTAACATATTTAATTTATATAAACAGAACAGCGAGCAATTTATATTCCTCGAGTAGTTTTCTTTTTACTTTCAAATAAATGAACTTAAAAAAATAATCAAACTCTAACAAATAATTTATTATACAATCTCATTGAATGACCAAATAACTTCATCGCCTAACAAAACAAAAACTTGCGGTTCAAACCAGGTATTTCAATATGAAAATCTTGGATCTATGATGTTTGTTTTCTCATGATTTTAGTTTCAAATTATATAATTATTAATATAATAATAACTGAAAGCTTATATAATTGTTAATATTATAACTTGAAAAAATAATTGAAGTGTACGCCACTTAACTTGAACACTCGCATTAATAAAAAAATAAGTGGGATGAAATCAAAAGTTCACTTCAGAAAACTATTTTTTCATATATATATATAATTAAAATATATTATTAATAACTATTAAACTTGGTTTAGCAGTTAATTTGTTGATTTTAAATTTAATTTAAAGTGATTTTAAATTTAAATATAATTTAATTAGATTTGACTAACACGATTGATCAATTTTAAATTTACTAAAAACATGATTGATTTTTTAATTTGTTATAGAAAATTTCAATGACTCAATATTATTTTACATTAATTCAACCCGATCAGTTGGATAAATCATAATTAGGGTTTAATAACTTCGATCATTGTTGCGGGAGAGTTGATTATTTACCCGAATATGACACATCATTAAAATAAAATAAAATAAAAAGTAAAAATCAATAGTTTATTTTCTCATTATTCACGTAACAACAATAACTATAATAATAATAATAGTTTTAGTTTTAATAATAGTTTTAGTTTTTTTTCATGATTCCTCTTTTGTTATTGTTTTCGAGTTTTTTTTCCTCGAGATAATTCAATAATTTTTATTGTTTTAGCAATAATAGTAATGATATTTTTAGATGTTAAGTCTTAAATGTTGTTGTTGTTGTTATAATAGGGTGTGTTGATGTATTCATTATATCAAACCTTGCATGTATAGATGTTATATATTATTTTTAAACTAACAGAATCTATTAATTGTTTCAACCAATAATTATAAAAATTATTTGTTAGCCCCACAACGTAGCGCAGACAATTTAACTAGTACAATATACTAAAAGAGATCAGTGATTCATTGTTCAGTATTAGTGTTTTCATTATGGAGTACAATAGTAGCTTTGGGTCGATCCGGTTCGAGTGTTCGGGTCACCGGTTTTATTAATTTTTATTATTATTTTTCATAATAAAATAACCAATATGCCCTCCAATAACACAAAAACTAAGAATTTCGGAGGGTGTCACAAGAATCGCACATTTTTGAGTCACAAGTCATTCTGATTTTTTATATATATTTTTTGCATGGTAAAATAATCATTTTACCCCTAACAAGACAAAAATCAAGAGTTGCTTGGGTTATCACATTAATTTCACAAAAAATAAAACTTTTACCCTTAAATAGGATAAAAATCAAGGGGTACCTGAGTGGGCATTTCGGGTATTACACATTCCATCCGGCGTCTCAGTGGATTAGCCGTAGTGTCATCTTCCCCGTGGTGTGTTGCGTGGTTTCATATGGTGGCTAGAGATGCGGCAGGGGTCAATTGAACTTCGTTTTCCCTTTTCTCTTTCTTGCATGCTAGACTACACGACAACCCCTAAGATTTATGGTTATTTCATTTAAGTCCCTTATGTATGGTCCTTATTTCTATTATGAAAGTTTGGATTTGTTTCAATTGGGACCTTCAATTAAAATTGAGTATATATTGAGGTTTTAATTCGATCATTATTCTTTTAATTTTTGGATTGGTTCTAAATCCCTTAATATTTTCAGTATAGAAGTTTTGATTGTTTCAATTTTTTCATTTAATTGAAATTGATAATATATTTAGTTTCATTTCGGCCCTAATACTTTAATTTTATTTATTTTAATTCCTTTATTTTTTATTTCTAAAATATTCTCTATTTTTGTCCATGTGTTATATATATGTGCTCTTAGCTTTGGTTTTTAATTCTATTATTTTCTAATTTGTTAAGGTGTTTTGTTTTTGAAAAATTTAGTTCTTAAATTTTAACTTGTGTTTATGATCACTTGAAAATAAATATTTCTTTTTTCTTTATTTTTGTTTTTTTATTAGTTTTTTTTTATTTTCAAGTTAAATGATTTTTTCAGCTAATAATTATTATTTTTTTATCTTTTTGTTTTTATTTTTTTGTTTACTCTTTTTTTAAAGTTTTTAGGCATTTTTTTATTCTTTGATTTAGTTTTTTTCTCCTCATTAACACAATAACAATAATAATAATAGTATTTTTTTTAATTTTTTTCTTGCTTCCTCTTTTGTTAATATTTTTGAGTTTTTTTTTCTCAGAATTATTTAATACTTTTTATAATTTTCTCTTTAGTTGAGATAATAATTTTTTTTTGAAAAAAAATGTTCTTAAATTTTAGTTAGTATTTATGATCATTTCAAAATTTATGTTTCTCATTTTTCTCCCTTTGTTCTTTCTTTTAGTTTTTTTGTTAGTTTTTTTATTTATTTTCACTTCAAATGATTTTTTTTAGCTAATTATTTTTATTTTTGTTTTATCATTTATTTTATTTTTTGTTTGCTCTTTTGTTGAAGTTTTTAGGGTTTTTTATTCTTTGATTTAATTTTGTTTTTTCCATTATTAATGCAATAATAATAATTCTTGCTTTTTTTCTTACTTCCTCTTTTGTTAATGTTTTTGAGTTGTTTTTGGAGTAATTTAATAATTTTTATTATTTTAGTAGTAGTAATAATGGTATTTTTATATGTTATGGCTTCAATGTTGTTGTTGTTAGAATATGATGTGTTGATGTGTTTCATTATAGTAAACTCTACATCTATAGATGCTATATTGTATTTTTGAACTAACAAAATCTATTAAGTATTTCAATCTCAGCAGTTATAAAAATTATTTACTTAGCACGTAATGTAATGCAGGCAATATAACTAGTAAAGTTGTAAAACTTGACCAAGAAAACAAAATCCTAAAAGAACTAGGAAAATCATGAGATTCTTCGCAGTAATTTTTAGATTAAAAAAATGGGATATTCTCGAACTCCGATGACATTATCTAGTAATTCTAATCTGAAATACAGTTTTGAAAACGTTGTGATAAAATTTAACTTGATAAAATGGTTGAATATATAATTAATTAAGACTTATTTTTATCAGAATTTCATCTAGTGTGTGTGTGTCCGACCTTATTCTTAAACTATGATTTTTGTTACACACAAATCACCTTTGCCCAACTTGCCGAGCTCTGTTTTTCTTCTCTCTTTTGAGAAAGGGGCTCAGTGTTAAAACCATACTTGTTAATTCCGTTTCATTCCATTCTGTTATAAAACTGAGATAAAACGGCGTCGTTTTCATCTCGGTTTTAATTCCGGTCCGTTCCGGAAATTCGGCCGAACACCTATAAAAATCAAATTTTAATATTTTGACATCTATACATCAAAATAATTTAAAAGCACCAAATTATTTTAAATAAATAAAAATTAAATTTTAATTATGTTTGTTAAATTAATATTTTATTTTATATATATATATATATACACGACACCCAAGCGCACGCCGAACGCTCCGAAACCGGAACGTTCAGTTCCACTCGAAAAAATGGAATGACGACCGGAACGGTATTGAAAACTAGATATATGACATGATTACAGGTGTGTGTGACGATCCCATTAATTCTCATTAATTATTTTGCTCGCAAATTCAGGGCAACTTGCTCATAATTTTAGCAGCCAGTCCGTCGAATAAGTAGCTAGTGGGGATTATTAATCATATGGACTAATTAAAAGATTATAACTAGAGTCTTTACCTAAAAAAAAAGATTATAACTACAGTGCTGTCTGCGGATATAGCACAATAAAATAGTAATTGCTAGTACAAATGTCAACCATTAAAAAAATGCTTAATTTTAGGGTTGTTGCTGTTAATTCAGTTTAGAGATGAAATTATCAATTCTGTCTAGATGCTTATTCTTGTCTGAAGCAAAAAACTATGAGAAAATTGTAAGAAATTGAGAACCAACCACACTGCTGTTTTCTTTTCTCAAGCTAACTTCATCAATATTATAAGGATATTATTTATAAGAAAAAAATAGAAAGAATATTTTAGTTTTGTCACAAGAAATTCACATAAATCAGAAAATTCCACACATACGACAAGGAAAACAAATTACATAGCTTGCGAAACAAGGAGTTTCGATAACCTGTTAGTCTGTGTGGCTGAATGTGAATTTGATGTCCGAGTTCATGTTCATATAGTTTATGGAACACAAGAAGTTATGATGTCCCAGTTCATGTTGTTTTTTGAAGTCTAAGAAATTCTTTACTTTTCTCGACTCAATCTAAATTTATCAATGTTGATCACCTAGCTAGCACTATAAAATACACACACATATGTGTTCATATATTCCATGCTCGTTAGTCTTCCCAAAAAGAGAGCATAAACCTCTTCCCCTCAGAATGTTCATGTAAAATCAAACTATCTTCAGCAGGTATGATGAAGATTTTTCTACTTAATCTTCCCAAAAAGAGAGCATAAATCTCTTCCCCATTAATATATATATATATATATATATATATATAGATATAATATCCTGGAAATTAATACCTAAACAATGTCTAATTAATTTTAAATGCAAAATAAATCAATAAAATTATTTTATTATTTAATCCACTCTCATTATTTAATGTTCGGCTTATTAAGTTTATATAAAGGATTATTTTGAACAAAGCGCAAAGCTCATGCTTGCGTACGTATATATAGCCAGTCCAGGGCAAAGGGAAAACATAATGGAAGTATGTTTTCATCGCAGGTGGTTAATGCTGATCCAGTGGACTTGGCAGAGATGATCACTTACACAACAAACTCACGTATTAATATATCAGAAGCCTAGCTAGATGCAGATAGTTTATTTTTCAAGGAGCTGACTATGCTGGAGGTAAGGTTGGGTCAAAACAGGGTGCAAACGGAAACTATTATTTTTATTTGCTCATCGACGCTGTGAGATCGATTGACTTTGCAAGTGGTTAATGTTTATCTAGTCAACTTATTGGTAGCTTTCATAATTCATACACTCCAAACTCCCATATTAATAAATATATCAGACTTGAACAGCTGCTGCCGTAGGTTGTTAAGTCGTCATCGATGTATACCGAGTCCGCTCTCCAGTTGTTATGTTTTGTTTTTTAAAATTGGCAGTCGCGTCATTCTCATGCGTTGGATATATAGTTTCCCATAGCTGTATAAATTCTCTACCGGAAAAAAGTGACACAAATTTGAGGGAGATAGTTTTCTAAGTCACACAAGCTGATCAGAAGTGCATAAAAAATGATCCTTCAGATCATGTGGGTGTCTTGGCTGATGATATTACTATCATTGTGTTCAGTGGCTGCATCAACAGCAAGGTCAGATGTGAAACCTGGCTGCCAAGAAATGTGTGGGAATGTTAGTGTTCCTTACCCGTTTGGGATTTTGGAAAAAAGTTGTGCCATGAACGACGACTTCTTCCTGAACTGCACTTCTAACGATGAAGGTCATCCTGAACTGTTGTATGCAACTAACATGCCTATTAGCAATATATCAGAGCTGGAGGGCACAGTAACTGTAGGCATTTATGCAGCATTCAGCTGCTACAACAAAACAGGGATAGAGACGAACTCCTTCTCGCAGTCTGTGAACCTTGGATCAGGCCCCTTCATGTTCTCAAACACCCGAAATATATTCACAGCTACTGGTTGCGATACCTCAGCCCTGGTAACCAACTCTGAGTTCACTTACGGAGCTGCCTGTCTCTCCATATGCACAGAATATGTGGAAATGTCAGATGAAAATCCTTGCTCAGGTTCTGGATGCTGCCAGACCTCAATCCCCAAGGGCCTCAACTCACTTAACTTTTCATTATCATCATCTTACAACTACACGAATGTTTCGGACTTCAACCATTGTGGATTCGCTTTTTTAGCGGACAAAAGGTCCTTGAAGATTTCAGATTGGCAGCTCTCTCGCACGTCAAAATATGAAAATGATGCATATGCAACAGATGTTGTGATTGAATGGGTAGTTGAAAATAAGACGTGCGAGCAGGCTAAAGCTGATGCAAGTGCATATGCTTGCGGCGCTAATGCAAATTGCACTTACCCTGAGAGCGGTCAAGGATATCGTTGCTCATGCAATGAAGGGTTCGAAGGAAATCCCTATCTCCAGGAAGGATGCCAAGGTAAACTGGTTATTGATTCATTTTTGGTGTCATTTCCAGTAGTAGTGCTTTGAATATATGCTTTCGCAGGTTATGTTCTTTCCCTGTTGTCTCTCGTGATCATGTATATATTTTCTGCAGTTCTTGTTTACTTCGGGAATTTTATGAAGATAAGATATATTTTTTTTCATGTATCATATTCATTTAACTGACACGATTTATTCTTTTATATCATTTATTTTTTTGAATTTAAATTCAGATTTTACTCACTACTTTTTCAACGTTGATGAATAATAGATATCGATGAGTGCATGCATCCAAAAACATATCCATGTCAAGGTAGATGCAAAAACACCGTTGGAGATTACAAGTGTCGTTGTCCACTTGGTATGTATGGTGATGGTAAAAAAGGTTGTCAAGGAATTGGTATCATCACAATAATTGCAGGTATGTAAGTGACCGTGTAATTAATTTTGTTCGAGTATCTAAAAAGAAAGCTATTAGAGGAGTTAAATTAGTAATATAATTTTTTTGAATAATATAAACATAATATTCATATATATACATTTAAATGGAAGAAAACCATTCAAGAAAGTTATTTTTATTTTAATATTAATATAATTATTTATTAATAGTAACTAACTTATATATCTTTAATCAAAACCTTTTTCTCATAGAAATATATTAAATGAATATTTTGTTCTTTTGACTTATAGTTAGAGATAACTCTTAAAATTAAAAATATCATTTTAGCTTTTCAATATATTTTTTTCTTATAGCTATGAAAATGAATGATGAAAGCTAAAAAAAAATTCTTTAAATTTTTCTTCTAGCTTTCTCATTGAAGATGCTTTTAGAGCAACTGAGAAGATGTACTAAATGAAAAGTCAAGAATAAAAAATATAATATTTTAGCTTTTCAATGTTTGTTTTGCGAGAGGAGTGCTAAATAAAAATATCAAAATAGCTTTTCTGTCATAAAAATATTATTCCTCTCATAACATCTCTAAAAGGATAAGTTATTTTAAAAAGCTAAATTGGTAAAATAACATTTTAAATGGTATAGATATGATTGTTGTACTATGTATACTCCAATGTAAAAAAAAGTTACCTGAGAAGCCAATTATATTGAAGTGGAAAAATAAAATGTTTTTTTTATGGAGTTTGATATCAATTTCTTTCCCACATGGTTGTATTTAATTGGTTTATTTTTTTGTTAGCTCCATTTTGTTGGTTTTGATTTTCTTGAGAGATGTGCTAACATCTCTAAAGGGATAAGCTATTTTAAAGAGTCAAATTGGTAAGTATAAATATGATTGTTTTATTATGTATACTCCAATGTAAAAAAAAAGTTATTTGAGAAGTCAATTATATTGAAGTGCAAAAATTAAATGTTTTTTGTATGGAGTTTGAAACCATTTTTTTCCACATGGTTGTATTTAATTGGTTTATGTTTTTACTGACCCCACTTTGTTGGTTTTGATTTTCTTGAAAGATATATAGGAATAACATTTTTGGGGAAGAAAATGTATATATATTAATATTTTGTTTAGTACTCCCTTTAGAGTATACAAAACAAGTATTAAAGAGCCAAAATAATATCTTTTTTATTTTTGACTTTTTATTTAGCACATCACTTGACTTGCTATCACAAGAAAGCCAAAACCAACAAAGTGGAGCTTATAAAAAATAAACCAATTACATACAATCACGTGGGAAAAAAACACCAAACTCCTTGGAAAAAAAAAGTATTTAACTCTTCAACTTTTATACAATTATCTTTTCAAAGGTTTTTTTTCTATTGGAGTATACATAACAAAAGCTATATTTATCTCATTAAAATATTATTTTATCAATTTATCTTTTTAAGATAACATCTTTTCATGGAGATGATCATAAGTTTTGTTTTGTTTCAAGGCATTGTAGTCATTATTGACAAAGTAATTCTTGAGTTGTAGCTTTATAAGAAAAATATAATTTATTGTTTTGAAAATTCTTTTACCTATTTGAGATTTTTTTCAATTAAAATGGTTACATGATATAGTATCAAATCTTAACTAAACATTCACCAATCTCAATCTTCATTCTATGAAATTAAACTATAAAACTTAAGTATGAAATAATAGTATATTTATATAAGTTCTTTGAGCATACATAGTTAAACGTCATCTAGGGTTGATATGTGATATGTTATGGATCACTAGCTTAGTGGGGAGAAATGATTAATCTAGATCAACTTATTTTTTTATATGTATTAAAATTTAAAGTAATATTATTTTGAAAAAAATAACAAATTTAAATTGGAGTGAACAAATCACAAATCAACATGAGTTTTTATCATACCATATGGGTTCAATTCTACTTTTATTTTTGTTGAAATCGAACTCAACCAAAATCTTAGAATCACACAGGCTAAAAACCAACCAACCACGTTTGGTCAGGTTTTAAAAAAGTACAACTAAGATGGTGGTTCGAATAATAATATAAAAACATCAATTGTTCTCACCTAAATGCTCAAGTTAGGCGTGTTCCTATAAGCCATTTTTTCTTTTCTTTTATTTTTTGTATAATTTTTTTATCTAAGTTTATATTTTAAAAAACTAGCCTACATAATGAAGATCAATGAATCCACTAATCCCGATCTAAGTTTATATTATAAAAGACTAGCCTATATGTTAAAAGTTAATTTGTGTAATTTCTGATCTAAGTTTATATCTTAAAAGACTAGCCTACATAATGAAGATCAATGAATCTCATAATCCCAATATGTTTTGCCTACATTTAACTGGATTAGAAAAAGGGATTTGAATTTTAGTGCGTACAAAAATTAATCCAAGGACTGCAAGAAAAATGAAATTTAGATACTCATGTTCTACAAAAGGATTATAAAGGCAATATATCACTTGGTAAAGAAATTTTTCTATTGATTTGTGTTTATGGTAACATTTTTCTTTGACATTGGTATGCAGCTATTGGAGCAACCATTTTCCTTTTGATAATTTGTCTTCTACTCTACATTATGTGCAAGAAAAAAAGAAGGGACAACAACTTCAGAAAAAATGGGGGAATAGTTTTAAAGAACCAACGAGTAAGGATTTTCAGTGAGGCAGAGTTGGAAAAGGCAACTAGCAATTATGCTGATGATCAGAAACTTGGGGAGGGTGGTTTTGGCTCTGTGTACAAGGGAGTCTTAACAGATAATACGTTGGTTGCTGTCAAGAAATCCAAAGGGGTGGACAAGGCTCAGATGAATGAGGAATTTCAAATGGAAATGAGCATTGTTTCTCAGGTCAATCACAAGAATGTGGTCAAGCTCTTGGGCCTATGTTTGGAGACCAAAGTGCCATTGCTAGTTTATGAGTTAATTTCAAATGGAACTCTTTTCAAGCACATACATGACAAAGGGTCCCAGATACTGGCTTCTTGGAGCAATCGTCTGAGGATAGCGTTAGAGATTGCCCTTGCTCTTAATTATCTGCATTCTCTAGCGGACCCTCCAATTATTCATGGAGATGTCAAGTCTGTGAATATACTCTTAGACAACAAATACACAGCAAAGATTGCAGATTTTGGAGCTTCGGTACTACTCTCTACGGACAAAACCATTATAGCTGAGAAAATACAAGGGACTTTAGGCTACCTAGATCCTGAGTATCTTATGACAGGTGTATTAACCGTTCAAAGTGATGTCTATAGCTTTGGGGTGGTTCTTGTGGAGCTTCTCACAGGAGAAAAGCCAAACTCCATTTCCAGTTCAGGAGAGAAACGAAACATTATCCAACACTTCATCTCGGCATTAGAAACTAATAATCTCTTCAAAATTTTGGATTTTCAGACAGTTGATGAAGGCGAAATGGATGAGATTGAAGATGTAGCTGAGCTGGCAAAAGCATGTCTAAATAGCATGGGAGTAAATCGGCCAACCATAAAAGAAGTGTCTGATGAGCTTGCTAAGCTCAACGATCATAATAAGAAATCATGGACTCAGCAAAACAGCAACGAGACAGACTACTTGTTAGGGGAAACATCACAATCACCTCGCAGGAAAGCAGATCATGAGCCAATGACTCCTTCTCAGACTGTGATATCATTTCAGATCGAGAACTACACTGATAGTATTTAAAACTGGAGCGATCCTTTTATTAGTATGAATTACTCTCAACCATGTCAAATAAATTCTCAGTTATTTATGCATGTAAGAAGCTACGACGCTTTAGCTTCTTTTTGAATACCCTGTAGCTTTATGGAAGCTGCATACGCTTCCAGACTTACCTCTCTTTGTTCTACAAATTATATATTCAAATAAAATTATGTGTTGACAAAACAAAGATTATTGACTCATCCATGAGCTTGCAATTGTTTTTGAATATTTTGTTTATGCATGCACGAAGTTATGATGTTTTAGCCTGTTTTTGAATATCTTGTAGTTTTATGGAAGCTTCTCTTTGTTCCATAAATTGTATTCAAATAAAATTGTTTATTTACAAAACAATGATTATTCACTAATAAAGCTCATCTAATGAGCTTACAATTTGGTGGTACTCTTGCACGAGTAAGCGAGTTGATATCTCAGGTCACACACGTATATGGACACACACATGTTGTATAATGGCGTCAAGTAAATTTAATTTCATTTTCTTAAATTAAGCTAACCACTTTGTTTCATTAGATATAAATATAAATGGATTTTTAATTGATTGCAAGAATATAACCATTTCAGCATTTCTAAATTATTAATAAAAATTGAAAAGCTATAGTCAAAATACTCAACAAACATTATTCACCCTTTCCTATTTTGCTATAGATCCACAATCTATTACTTTTTAATTTAGCCCTTAGATTTTTATTTTTCTTTACACGACCTTTTAGAAACAGTCTCACTCTCAATATTTTTTTCAATTTAGGTTTGGTATAAGAGTGTATTTTTGTTAATTTGCAATTCCTAGTTTAAGAGAAAAGATAAAGATTGCAAAATTCTAGTAGTATAGAAAATATGTATAGTTGACTACGATTCAAACCACTAAAATCATCAATCTTTGTGTCAAATGATTATATTTAATAAGAGTAATTCAACTTATACATTTTATTTTTTAAATTCAGTTTTGGTATAAAGAATTACTTTTGATAATTTTTAGTCACAAGCTCGATAGAAGAGAGCAAGATAGTAAAATTCTAGTGTTGTAGAGAGAAAAATAAAATTAACACCAATTCATACCACTAAAATAATCGATATTTGATTATATTTGATAAGAGTAATTCTGCTTGTGTTTTTTTTACCTTGAAAGTATCTAAAAAACATATTTAATCAAACACTTCACTACTTATTTTGAACCGCAACTAAAAGTATTTTTCATGAAACTGTTTTTTTAAAACCTCAACCATAAAAGCAAAAGCACTAACAAACGCATCCTAAATCTTTAATTCTATTTATTTTTATTGCAGTGAGTATAGAGTGATTATTATTTCTCAGTTTTTATACTTTAAAAAACAATCTAATAAATCAAATGCTGAAAAATAAAACGGGAGAGAAATGCATCTCTGAAACCGGGCCTCTGGCCTGTGCAATGGAGGCCATTTGTCGGCCCAATACTGCTTGACCACTAACCCGCCCGTTTTAGGTGGAGGCAGATCAAACACGTAGACCCATCCTTCTACCCAGCCATCCTATCCAATTTCCGGCGCCAAAAAAATATCTTCAAGTCCGAAAATAACTTATCAAGTTTAACATATTTAATTTATATAAACAGAACAGCGAGCAATTTATTGCTCGAGTAGTTTTCTTTTGGAAAAATCATAATTAGGGTTTAATAACTGTATGCGTTATTGCGGGGAGAGTTGATTATTTACCCGAATATGACACGTCATTAAAAAAGTCAAAATCAATAGGATAAAAACGGCGAGGACAACATCGTATGCCAATAAAATCATCCTTGATTTTTTTAAGGAAAAAGCGTTTAGGGTTTAATCTCATTTTATTTTCTTTTTGTTGGATATTATGAAAACATATCTCCTCCTACATTTCTAGCTTCTTCTACCTCTCACTGGAAAAAAGGAAAGAGAGGAGCGAAACCATGTCCACTCTCCTCTTTCCACAAACCCCTCTTACCCTCTCCCAGAAACCCTTCCTTCTCTCCCTCAGAAACCCATCTTTTTTGCCTCACAAAAAAAAATGGATAAGGCCCAGAGGACTAATTTTAGCCAAATCCAACGGTGACGAGTCAGTTGACACAACAGACAGGATAATCTCCGCCGTCTGTTACTTCTACCCATTCTTTGACGGAGTCCAGTACGGAAAATACGTCATAACCCAGTTTTCTCCAATTCAAGCTCTCATCCAGCCTCTGCTCCCAGCTATAAAAGTCTTTAAGAGTTTTCCCTTAAATGGGTTTTTGGTGTTTTTGACTCTTTACTTTGTTGTTGTGAGAAACTCCAATTTTAGCAGATATGTGAGGTTCAATACCATGCAAGCTATAGTGCTTGATGTGTTGTTGATATTTCCTGATTTGTTAGAGAGGAGTTTTAATCCAGGAGATGGATTGGGATTGGATTTGTTGATGAGTTTGGACAGTACTGTGTTTTTGTACCTTTTGGTTTGTTTGATTTATGGGTCTACTTCTTGTTTGTTTGGCCAGATTCCTAGGTTGCCCATTGTTGCTGAGGCTGCTGATAGGCAGGTTCTTTAGATTTCCCGTTGTTGGGTTTTGATTATTATTACCTTTTCTTTTTTTTCTTTGTAATGTGCTTGTAATCTACTATTTGATTTAATAAATTTGCCAAAAAAAGGGAGAAACTTTGATCTCGCAACGCCTGGTATTAATGTATTTGTGCTTATTGTGCTGAATGTTGGTATGGACCGGATTCAATTTCATTTCGCAACGCCTGATTTTTTTTTTAGGATTATACATATGTATGTATGTATGTATGTATGCAAGGATTCGAAATAATCAACTTTACCTCTTTTAGTGTGTCTATTTGGTTACTCCTATTTGTATAGTAGTACAGTCTGCTATAATAAGATGGTTGAATTTCTTTGTTTTATAAATAGCTAGCGATTCGTTCATGTTTGTGAAATGAAAGGGGATGTTTAAAAAATTTTGCTGTACATTGTTAAGGATTCATCAACCAAGTCTGCTCTGAATGTGTCATGTTTAGAAATCAAGTTGCGCAAATTGTGAGAGGTGGTTTAGAAATTTTCTCTTTATATATATATATATATATATATATTCATTTCTTCTTAAAGCAGGTTAATTAACTTTGGAATTGCATGAAAAACTGCTTAAACTATCTATCCAGATGTGGGTGTCTCTGCAAATGCTGCTGCTATTATTGTGTCCAAAAAGTGAAACCTGGTTGCCAAGGAAATCTGCGGATGTTAGTGTTCCTTATCCTCTATGTTCGAGAAACCTGACTCTTTCTAGATTGCAGTTCAAATGATGGTGACAAATCAGGGATGGATGGATGGATGGATGGATGCCTTATTTTTCACTCTCACACTTGGATCTGGCCCTTTCATGTTCTCAAACTCCAGAAACATGTTGACAGTTATTGCTTGTGATACTGAGGTCATGGCAATGGCATTGAAAGTAGAGATGACATTTGGTCGCAGCCTGTTTCTTCTTTGCACTGAAAATGTGAACATGTCAATGTCAGATAAGAATCCTTGTTCATTCTGGATATGCTTTCAGGCCTCAATTCCCAATTGCCTAGAGCTTCTTGCTATAACAGTTTCAAGAAAATACAACTACACAAATATTTCAGACTTCAATCTCTGTGGAGTGACATTCTTAAAGATAAGCGCTCCTTTGATCTTCCAGATTGGTTGGTAGCTCACTCGCATAGCAAATGGAAAAATGGAAAACATAAATAAGTTGTTGGGACTGAAATTGAACGGGTAGTCAAGAATGAGAGGCACGAACAGGCTAAAGCCAGTACTAGTGCATATACTTGCAGGAGTAATGCAGACTGCTCCCATTCAACCAACGTTCAAGGATCATTCGCTTGTGCTGTTAAGGTTTCAAAGGACACCCCAATCTTCAACAAGGATGCCAAGATAAACTGATTAATGCTTTTGGAATTTCCGTAATTAATAGTTCTCCAGGTGATATTCACAAGAACAGTTCTTCTATTGTTTGATCCGGTCATGTGAAGTATTTCCTTTTCAGATTTGATGCTCACATTAGTCATTTTCAGGTTCACGTGCATATGTCACATGTTATATAGAAATCGATGAATACAAAGACCCAGAGAGATACCCATGCCTAGGTACATGCAAGAACACCATCGGAAATTACAAACGTTACTGTCCAGTTAGCAAGTATGGTGATGGTTAAACAGGTTGTCAAGTATTTGGTATAATCACAATCATATGAGGTGGTTGCCCTGTGCATTTTCTTAAGAGGCAACAGAAACCATTGCTTCCTATGTCTCGTCCCCAAGCTCACAGGAAAGAAGCCAATGGGACAGTCTGATTTTGTGAATAATGGGACACAGTCTGAGCTATTTGGATTCATTTGCTGACAAGTTCATTTGCTGAAGGAGCTGATTCTCAAGGGAACTGGGTGATGATTTGTCTGATATATTCTGTCTCAATCCTATTTTGAAGTGTTTTTTTTCTGAGGTCGTTATGCTAGAACAATTGCAGCTCTCTAGCCTTTGGTATATATAAACCCTCGTCAAAAGATGATTTGCTGCTGTTTTGTAGCTGACAGTGATTGGTCAAAGAATCTTGCACGACACAAACTCTGCTACTCTTTCAATGCCAACTCAAGGGGTCCTTTCTTCACCTCAGCTTTCACTCACTTTTGCATTTGACACCAGCATTTTAGCCTGCGACTGACTTCCTGCCGACGATCCCAATTTTGCTATGTCTCAGGTGGGGCAAATTATTGCATCCCTGCGCAATCACTTGCCCTTCCAAATCCAGGTAACAGCCCACCAAGAACACACAGAGCGCACTATCCTTTTACCTCTTGGGTTTGGCCAGCTATATCCTTATATATATATATATATCAGTTGTTAATCTTGTTTTGGCCAAAACATTCCGTATTAGTTTAAAAAACAAGATAAAACGGTGCAGTTCTTACCTCGCTTAAAATTTCAGGTTTTTCTAGAAATTTCACCTAAATTTTGGTTGGAGTGTTCTGTTTCAGTCAAGTAGTATTTTTTTTTTAAATAATAAATAATTTTACAATATAAATCATATCTCTCAATTCTGTTAGATTAAGATAAAATTTTAAGATAAGTCTTTTGTCATATTTATATATATCATGTTAAAATGTCAGAATAATTAGAGAAAGTAATGATCTTGTGCGATTGATGATATTTTTGTAATATTATACATGTTCAGATTTTTTAAATAATTTTATTGTCTTTTTTATTAAATTGCACAATTCTAAATAATTTTATTTTTGAATTTGAAAAAAAATTGAATTAATATATTTTTACATTAATTTTTTGGTGTTTTTAAATTAGTTTGATATGCTGATGTGAAAAATTATTTTTAAAAAAATATTATTTTAATGTAATTTTAATAATAAAAAATCTAAAGCACATTCTCATACATTCACATTCACTACATCAAAGAAGAATAATTCGTGTTCCCTGCTGTTTGATACTCAGTAGTGCTACCAGCCCACCGCTGATAGCATTAGTGTCCCATGTTTTTGAAAAATGTCAACGACCCTGTAAATCAAGAACCACCGCCTGCAAAAACCTGTCCAATTATCTAATCTCTGGTATATAATCAGTGCAGTACAAAGTAATATCTATATATTTAGTCTCTTCAACAAGTCCTTGGATTTTTAACAAAAAAAAAAAAAAAAAAACAAGTCCTTGGATTGGATTCAATCAGTACATTACAAAATTAACGATAGATGCTAGTCTTTTATTCTAATGATCTTCCGAGAAGCTCATTGTGTTTGCTGTCAAGATGGGGACAAAATAAAGTATGATTTTGTTGAAACTATATATTTATATATTTTTAAATTAAGTTAATTTATATGTAATTACTTTGTTTGATGATCGATGCTGACGTTTTTGGATGTTTGTTTCGGCGAGGAACTCAATGTTGTTTTATACAATGGTTGGTGTTGATACATGTACTATTCTCGAATGAGAAATAAGGTTACATCTAGCAATACGATGTAGTTGTTTTTTCTGATAATAAATATGTTAATCTTGTCGCTTTTTTGGTCAATTATTTGATTGGTAACATAATTTCTTATAGGATGGTTGACTTCATTGTTTTTATTAGCAGCGGGTTATGTTCGTGAAATTTTTAAAAGGGATCTGCAGCAAATGTTGCTGCAGTCTGTCATCAAGGCTTCATCATCAGACAGTACTGTTTGTGCTCTCAGAAAATATTTGTTCATAGAAAATTCATTTCTTGTTTAAATGGCAATTAGTTAACTGGGAAAGCGTGAGAAAATGACTCCGGATGAGGGTGTCTTTGCTAATGGTGCTGGTAATGCTCTGGCTTATGACAACTGAATCTTCAAGCCAAGATGTGAAACCTGACTGTGCCATGGATGAGCATTTCTTTCTGAATTGCAGCTCAAATTACTGCTCATATCATATCGATGCTGGAGGACACAGTGACTGAGCATTGGTACGGCATATAACTGTTATGACAAACCGGGAATGAAATTCACTGTTACGCTGTCCCTACCATTTCAGTTGGTATTTCGTTTTCTCAATGGAATAGCACACCGGTTATATATATACTAGAAACATAACCCGCGCGGTGCGGCGGGTAATTATATAGATTTAAAAGTTTTTGTCAAGTATATACAGGGGTTTGTTGCACAAACATCGTTTACATTTTTTAACATCTATGTAAAACGCAACAACATAGTACAAAAGAGTGTTAATTATACAATTTATATACTATTGCAAAATGTAGGGATGTTGATCTGTAGAACATTGTGAAGATCCCTCCTCAAAATGTGCAATTTTTTCTTTTTGCTAATCTTCCTGCATTATTTGGGAAAAAATTCAATGAATTTAATGAAATTGCATAAAGGAAATAATAATCACTAAAAAGTACATATTATGAAATAAGCGGTGTTTGAAATAACCTTTGATGAAGGAGATAAGTTGGTCCTTTTCTTTTTAGTTATTGGCTCGTCATCTTCATCGAAAATGATTGTTTTTTGTTTGAGACGACTGTAAAATAACATAAATGATGTAAGGAACTTAATGATATAAAATTGTTTTGCAACAATTAAGAATATGAAATTTGAATATATAAAACTATTTTAAATAAGAGGAAACTTACAGATTTTTTGTTTTGGGAGCAATGAAGTCTAAAGCTTTTTTAGCTTTAGGGTGGTAATCGTCTTCGTTAGTAGCATCCAAAACAAAGCTTTGCTGATGTTGAGATGGTAGAGTGTTGTCAGGTGGTGTTTCTAGAGTAAGTGTTTCTGTTGTTGGAGATTGTTGTGTAACTTCATCAAAGACATTTGTAACATAAATGTCACATCTGTTGAGTGCTGATTTAAAAGCTCCAAAGCGTAGTTGAAAGATTTTCATCTTGTTTAAAACTTCAATCATCTGTGGTGGCACAACATAAGGATCAATATAATTTTGATCATAAACCAAATGATGCGCTGAGGTGTTGAAAAAGTGCTCTGCAGTTTTTCCAGTTATGAAGAAGCTTGTAACATCTTTTCCATCAGTTACAATGCAGTTAACCTTAAACCTGCATTAATAAATCAATAGTTATTTGCAATTAAACTAAACTATAAAAAATAACTTGACATGAATCAATTGAGCATGCAATGAATTTTTTTAACCATGGAATAGGCGCAGAATCGAGAGGTCTATGTTCAAAGCATTTAAGGTTATCTGACGATCCAGAGAGTGTTTTGGTGCATTTTGGGCATGTTTTGCACCACCAGCCATTAAACAGATCATAATCAGCAATGGATGCTTTGCAAGTGAACCGTATATTCTACATTAATGAAAAGAAAAGTCAAAATCAAAGTGCAAAATTAATTTTTAAAGAGGATGCATAAGTATTAGGAATAAAACCTTATGTTGATATGGGTCCATGCATAAGATTTCTTTGATTGTTTTTCGGTTTTCATTTATTTATTGATCCATTGAGACGACAACATTTAAAGATGGTGGAAGTTTGTGGACATCTACTGGCATTTGATTGTAACTGAATACAATAAATATTGATGTAGTTAATAATGAGAAATTCTTGTTCATGGGAAAAATCAGTAGCTAAATATTTTGAGAATAATTGAGATTTACTATTGCTTATAGGGCAAAACTTCTAGAATATCTGGATTGAAATACCAGAGCGAAGCAACTGTTCCAGTTAAATTTGCTGCACCTGATTGTGTGCCAAATATTTAGAAGTTTCAAATATTAATGATGAAAAATAATATTTGTATAATAAAGAAAAAAATGGAATGATGTTATTGTATTAAAAAGGATATAACAAACCTCGAAATTCTGTAACTCGAAATCCTGCAAAAACAACAAAAATAGGTGATTCTTGTGCATTGATGATATTCTCATCAAATTTCCGAGCAATGTCACCCCATAAAGTAATTTGTAGATCTTCATCCCTGTTTAAAATTTAAACATGTTAGAGAAAACATTAATAAATATGATTTTGAAATGTAGTTTAAGTAATGGAGTTACCTAATATTTTCAATGATGAATTCTCTTTTATCCTCAAGTCTATGACCTTGAACCAATATTTTCTCAATTGGTTGGATTGCTTTAAGTTTGCCAAGAAAATCTGGAATATTTGCAAAAATAATTAAATAATGTATGACATGTTCATGTGTAATAATTTGAATATGATTTTTGTCGGACCTGTAAGCATTCTTGATCACATTCCTTTGGTTAACACATGTGCAAAGTCAATTAAGTGGAAATAGTATCGTGGCACATTATGAGGAACAACATCAAGATGTATTATCTTAGTATCAGATTTTAAATCAATGATTGCTTCGTGATTGACGACAACATTAGTACCACAGTTTTCGTAGGTGTAGAAGTCTTTTATCTCAACATAAAAGCCTTCAATTATTTTAGCATTGAAAAAAGTGGGATCTCTTACTCTGGATGAACCTTGTATGGCGTCTCCCTATTATATAAAAAAATGATATGAAAATTATGAAGATAATATTCATGGAATGTTGAAATGCTATTTAAATAAAGGATGCATAGCTATATAATTATTGTGATGTTGAAATTTATAAATAACATTCAAGCATAGAAATATAAAAATTATTGAGTGAATTAAAGAAAGTAAACCTGGTGGTCAACAAAAAGACAGTTAAAGCTACTTGTTTGTCCATTATGCATTGGTGTCCAAACACGACAAACTCTTGCTTGTATCAATGGATAAAATAGATATTTTTTGATATTTTTCAGTGGAATGGCCATTAACCTGCAATATAAAGGCATGTTAAGTTAATGTTCATGACTATAATAATATTAAAAGCATATGATGTACACATATCATATATAACAATATATGATATGAACATAAAATAAGGAGAAGACCTTTTAGTAACGATTTCAAAACATCTTTGTAAACAATATTTTTGCATAATCCAGTTGTTTCCCTTCTTGGTCACATGAAATAATTTTCAAACCTTTTTGATGTTACCCTTGAAAGTGCAACATATAATTGGCCATGTGTAAAACACTGCTCTTTCAAAAAATGCCGACGAATTTCAATGATGTCCTTAGCTTTTATTGATTGTCATGGCATAGCATAATCTTATTGGGAATTGTCTTAGTTTAATTGTAAAATGGCATTTCTGATCATTAATTGGGAAGATAATTCTTGGGATAAAAACTCGATCACCTACATTAGAACCTGTTATTATTTGAGCTCCAATAACTTTATCAGCAAGTTGTGTTATTATAAGTCGTGTTCCATTACATAAACCAATCAATGGGCTAAGATTTCTGAGCAACATTATTGGGGCCCCAATTTTTAAAGCAAGAATGTGTGAAGGAAAACCACTAAATTCAAGCTTATTATAAACTCCAATGGATATAATAAGTTTATATTATCGTCATCACTGGCAGATGTATCAATAGAATCATTGCTAAGATATATGCGTTCGAGTTCCATGTGTTACTCCAAGTATAAAATTGTTGATTTCGATGATGATAACATTTTTGGTGTGATTATAGCTCTTTCTTTAAAGTATGATGGTTCAAGAGTAGGCAATTCATTGTTTGGATAAATAGCTGAAACCATGGCTGCAATTGGGTCATTTGAAAAAATGTAGTTGTAAACCATTTGGAAATTTAATTAAAGATTCATCAAGGTCATCAAAAAAAGGCAGATCAGAAAGTTCTCCGTCACCTATTTTAAGAATCCATTCAGCAAAAGCTCTAATTTCTTCAATTTCATCAGGATCTAGACCATTAATTGATAATCTCATATTTTGTTTCAACAACATGATTTTAAATTTTGGCCAAATTGGAGAACTACTTAAAGAAGCATTAATAATATCTTCTTTTGTTCCTCCAGGGATCACGAGGAGAATTTGACTGAAAATCTCCACCAAGTAAAATTGATTTTCCACCGAGAGGTTGATTATGGTTGGAGCTATTGATTTGTGTTGATATATCACGTAATGATTTATCCAATGCTTCAAAACAATATCGATTATTCATTGGAGCTTCATCCCATACAATAAGTGTTATTTTAATTAATCTTGAAAGATGAGTATTTTTCTTGATTTCACATGTTGAGTTTTCATTGATAGTGAGAGGGATTTTAAACTCGGAATGAGTCGTGCGGCCACTAGGGAGCGTGAATAGATGCAATCCCCGATGATGCAACAGCAAGAACAATTAACCCTTCCGATCTAATACGATTAATAAGTGAATGCCATAAGAAAGTTTTTCTGTTCCACCATGTCCATAAACAAAAATAAGAGTTTGTTGATTTGTAGCAATTGAGTCCATGACATGATCATAAATTTTCTTTTGACATGTGTTAAGCAATGAAATTGATGTTGAAATATTGGCTCGTAGTTCAGAAAGATCATAATTAAGCTCTTCTCTAAGGAGTTTGTTTTTAATTTCAGCCATGAGACGATCGCTTGGTAATGGTAGATTATAATCTTTCAGAGATTTTGCCGATGCATTAAAAAGTTGCTCAAGTTCATAAAGAACATAATTTTTAAGCTCATTATCATTGAAATGGATATCATGTGGAGAGAAAGAAGATAAGCGTTTTTTAATGTCATCATGCATTGTATGCCAAAATTGATCAAATAAATTTTTTGGGCTAGCAATCTCGCAGAATAGAGTAATACTCACAAAAAGTTGCCTAAGTTGCGGGGAGGAAGCAGTTAAAACAACTTCTGAAAAAGCTTCAGCCCATTATTTACCATCTCCAAGTAGACCAAGTGTTTTGCAGGCAAGTTGAAACGTTGGATAAATAACTCCAGAGATACAACGAAGATGTTCAAAGCTTGTAGATCCTTTAACATGATTTAATAACATCTTTAAGAAATACAGTTCTCCAGTAGCAGAATGCACATATGCTATACGTCCGAGGGAAAAACCTTTTGTTCTACAAATCCATGTTTTTTGTCTAACATCCCAAACATATTTATTCGAAAATTGTGAGTAATACAATTCTCTTGCTTCAGCATCTTCCTTATTTTTTTCAAACCATTTTGTAAGCATTGTTTTATTAAGCCCAGGTTTTTTAAGAATAGAAGACAACTTTTGTTTTCCAGAGAAAACAACAGAATGTTGTTGGGGCAAATGTATTTGTAGTCTTTCTACTGCTGGGTTTCTTAAATGGATGGGAAATTGCAAGATTCGTCATACAGCTTCATAAGGACATATAAATCTACAATTAAGATATGCTTGAACCTCATCATCTTTTTCACCTTGAACAATAACTCGACATCTATCAGACCCTTTGTTAATATATTTGAAAAGATATTTAATGAGCATTGATTGGCAACAAATCTCAACATTAACATGAGCATTCTAACGGAGTAAAAGTTCTCTGTTGTATGGGACAATGTAATTATTAGAGAGACCAATGCCATTTTTTAGCACAAATGATGTTGGAATATTTCGTCGTTTGTAGAAAATAAATCCATCTTCACTAAATACTGTTGATTCTTTAAATTTTTTGGGGAAATGTTTAGAGCATTTATCTCCTTTCATACATTGAGCTTTTGGGTTGACAACTCCATATGGTCCATGAAGCATAAATTTGGAGACAATTTCATAACAATATGGATCATCTATTTTGTTCTGTAATTCAGCTGAAATGACTGAATCTACATCTTCAGGTGACCGAAATTTGTATTCAGAAGCAAGTCAAACCAACAAATGAGTATGGGGTAAGCCTCTTTTTTGAAATTCAATATGACATACATCTACAAAATGAGGGAGAATTTTTTTTAAAATTGCATCTAATGAATACAAAAGGAAAAAAACAAATTAAGCATAGAAAAACACCAGCAATTGTTTTTCCAAAAGGTTTTCCTGATTTGATGAATGAAATCATATCATTAAGTTTGTATCGAAACACTCTTGCAATAATATCAGGTTTGTCTTAAGCTTTATAATTTCTTTGCTTTTTGATCTCTCTTTGAATTTCGGGCCAATTGATGTTGCAAGTGAATGTTATGAAAAGATCAGGATTTCCATAATAACGACATATAGCCATTGCATCATGATAATTATTTATCATATACCGAGGGCTTCCAGTTAAAGAAGATGGGAGAATAATTTTTCCAGCACTTGAACCATGAGCATCTCCTCTTAAAACAGCTTCACGGATTCCTTGATAAGATTCAATTCTAAGATTTGCTTGGTTTGATTGAATGAAATCAAGACGTTCTTGTTCAATATTCATAAATGCATCAACCAAAAATTGTTGGTAAAGTCTACCACCTTTGGTAAGAGTACTATCGTTACCAGATCTTTCTTGAATGATATAAGCATAATATCCTCTCATAGTGACTTTTTGCTGTTTTGAAGGAGTGTAATGCTCTTAATTTGTGAAAAAAATATTAGTATGGTAGCCATCTTCACCATAAGGAAATAAAAGCGGATATTAAAGAGACATGAATTTTGGATGTAATTTGGAGATTCTATGGAGATTTTGGGAATAACTTTCAATAATAATATCTCTATCAGTTTGCGATTCTCCAATATCTCCAACAACTAAACCAGAAACATCATCAGAGGTAGGGTTATTATATTGTGTTGGTTCACCATCTCTTTTGCCAATCAAACGAAGTTTGAAATTTAGAAATCCATCACCATTAAGTCTATGTCTAACTTGGCGAAACAATTTGACTAATTCATTAGAAGAATCAAACATGATAATAAGTTTTTTGACAATATCTTCATCTAGAGATGATTGGCAACTATCAGCACTAAATGGGTTTAATCGATTGGAAATTTCGTTATCTGTGTCATAGATGTATAATTGTGCAAATCTCGGCGATTCACCATCAACTAGTAGCAATGATCCCATTAGATGATGGCATTGTCCATTTATTTTAAATATATATGGTCCTGGTTGGGAATTAACAGTATTATCAATATGTGCACCCATTGAAGTGAAAGCAAACATTGAATTATAAGCACGAATATTATTTCAAAATTTGGTAGATAATAAATCTTTATTAGGATTTAAAAGATCATCTAAAAATTTAGGTGTGCTAGGCGCATAAGGTAATTTTATTTTTCCATTAGCACAACATGACGTAAAAGATGGTTTTTTTCCCAGAACGAACCAAACGTTCTGCATGCCAAAAAAGAGCTTTGCAGTGATTACATTTCCATGATTTATCACCGAAATCAAGGGTCTCCACCAACGTCCTTGAGATTAATTATCAATTTCTAAAAACACAAATAAAATAATAATAGGAATCAAATGACAAAATAAGTAACAACAAAGGGTTAACAATGTTGAAGGAGCTCACGTTTTCTTTCTTTTTTTTGGTATATAAAGCGGCGATGCTATTGTAGTGGCCATCAATAATTGAAGGAACAATGAGTTTGATCGATTCAACTTGATGGTCGGATGTTAGATGTAATAAATTGTTTGAAGATGAAGGATCAGTAATATTTGTGTACGGAGTTTGATTAACTTGTAATTGTAAGTTTGGAACAGTAAGATGAAGAGGCAACGTTGGTGAAATCTTTAAAATGAGAGTTAATATGCGAATGAAGATTAGACATGTTGTTGCTATCAACTTCAACATTTAAAGAGCTAGGAACGCTAACCGCGGTTTCATCCAGTAACACCATAGAAATCATCATCTAAAACAATCGGAGGATAATTATAACATCCTATGTCATGAATTGGTTGATGACGTTGACGACTGGCTTGTCATGATAAATCCTTTCAATGGAAAATAATATTAAATACAAATGTTCATATGCAAAGACTAATATAAGTTGTTGAAGTAGTATGAAAGTATAAAATTGCAAAATTAGAAAATAGGAAAATGGAAGAAAATAGAGTATTGCAGAGGGAAAAGTATAATAAAGAGACATACCGATTAAGAGTGTAGCAACGTTTGAAAAGATGAAAATTAAAGTACCAACGCAAAGTGTCAGTAGCAAATAAATGACTGTTTTAAGTACATATGGTTAAAATTAAAATCTAGTACACATGTTAAAGTATGTAAACATATGAACACATTAATGATTAAAACCAAAATTGTAATTTGTTTGCAATAAAGGAATAAGTGATTTATAAATGAACATATATCTTTTTGAAACATTAAAGCTTTTCACCTATTCTTTCATGTACCTTAAATATATAAATTGTTATATGGAGCATTTCTAGCTCCATGAGATGTAGGCCTATGGGATTGACACAGCTTTAAATTTATCCTATGAAGTTTACTCTAGCACAGGAGGGGGTGGGGGTTTAGATTTTCCATCTATAGAAGTTTTTTTTAGATTTTCTTTTCTTTTTAATGTAATTCGTTTTTTTGCTCCTCTTTTCATCTAATAATGAAATTTGGTTGACTTTGTAAAAATGATTTTAGTTGAGATAATTATGAAGTAAAAGTGTGAAAAATATTTGGCTTGTTTTTTGGTTCTTACGCCTGCAATTTCTTAATTTTTTAGTAGGTTTTTTAAAACATTTTTTTCCCATTATTTATTTTAAAACTTTTTTCTTAATTAACAGTATTATTATTTATATAGATATGAACTTTAATTTTTCAACAAATCCCAGAACCTCGCGTCAAACATTGATCGATGAATATAGAGTTTGTTCATGCATGTGATCGATGAATATAGAGTTTGTTTATGTATTTTCGGTGATGGGCCATGGGTTCATTATGTGCTTTAATTTTTATGAGTGACCATAAAAATTGATTCCAAGATACTAGACAAAATCCATGACAAACCGTGGGAAATACATTGATTCCAAGTTGGCAGAAAATTGGTTGTGAGCATCCGGGAGGGATCAGATGGTTATCGGTTTCTTTATGACATAAGATATATGATTTGCTTCTATATAAATTAGGAAAAGTGGATACACAATCTGAAAGAGAGAATATTGAAACCTATTCGGTTTCTCCTGCCCAAGAGAAAGAAAGCAATCTAAAAGGATGGAATGCCATTGAACGATACAAAATCAAGGTTCAATCAAATTAAATACACTGCATAAATCATTGAATATTAATATTCATCTCTCTTTGTTCAAATCAAATACACATCTCTCTTTGGAACCGAGCTCTACAACTGTCACCTGCAGGTGTTAAGAAGGCTTAAGTAGCACTAATATATTTAAACTTGTAATTATGATTGGATGGTTTTTTTTTCTAGGATGAAAAAGCTACTCAACCCGAACACACACACAACCGATAACCAAGGTCAAAACACCTTCATATCAAGTGGGTTCATAAGTAAAAGAAACAGTGAGAGCCTGCAAAGAATCATAATTAACAGGCCCTCTCATCTTTTAAAACATCATGCTATGCATGATCTGTAAACAAATATTTATATTCCTTGACACTCTATTTGTCAATTGCGAAAGTTACTGGTCATTCATCTCTAAAACACAAATTCATGGATTTGAAAAATATAAGAAATTAAGGGTTGTAAAAGTTAGGGTTAAATTTTAATAATTATGAAAAATAATCATGTGATGATTTCAGAGCTCATCATAGTCCAGCTGAAACTTTATTTGGTTACTCACTTCCTACTGAATCAAGAAGTTCAGTTGATGCTAAGAGTTGAGCAGTAGTTCTTGGCCACTGATTTCTTAATCACCGATTGACCGAAATGCATCATTTGCTGAGACTTTGGCAACTTTTGGATTCCAGAAGCTGATAATCCTAATTATAATGGCTATCTGCTTGGCTTGCACAATTTTCCACAACCAGGAGCCTTCCTGCTTCCTCCAATATTCTAATCAACAGCTTTTTGTTTCTATGTCCCTTGTTCATTTGATTTTCTATAATCTTCCTTTTCTTCTTATTCATCTAATATGAGTTTTATTTATTAGAATTTGGAAGTTTTAATTAATTATATGGTAGCTGATTTTTGTAAATAAAATGATGTGGTGGATTCTATAGAAAATGCATAAGCAAATTTGTTGTCCCTATCCCTTACAGCTTTTCTATTACCATTTACTAATGCTAACCAGCTATTTACATGTCACTTTCAGGTTTGCCGATATTGCCAGCAATTACCTGAGAAATCAATTTGTTTTGTATGTCAAACTTCTGAGAATCTATGGATTTGTGTTTTATGTGGTTTTGTTGGCTGTGGCAGGTAATGATTTCAGTTTCCTCTTATTACTGGGGTGATTTTTGCTATTTTACTCTTTTCACCATGTCTGTCTTTCATGCTTCCCCTCTTGTTTTTCACCTCTTGCTCTCTCTCTTATATCATAAACCAACACACAATCATCCATGTGTTCACATTTCCATGGAGTTTAATACAACAGAATTTATGTTGTGCATAAATAGGGGTTTAATCCAACAGAGTTTAATAGGGGCAGGTTTGTATTTTGTTTGATGGGTGTTATTGATTGGAAGACTTCTTCATAGTTTGGAAGGTTAAGAGAACATGAGTTTGTTGTTCTTTGCTTATTGGATTACACTGCTTAAGCTGCCATAATGGATACTTTGAACTTCTTCTATTGTATTAATGAAGTTGGATTATGGTGGGTGACATGGGCCCATTATTTTGGTTTGAAGTTTTTAAAAGATGTTCAAGTCCAGGAGTTAAGTGTGCAAATGTTATTGCCTTTTTAGGAGGATTGCTTTCAAACGGGAACACCTAGATTATTCTTCAAGGATATTGTTTTAAATGGAAATGTTTCTATTAAGCGAGAAAGCTAAGGAGATATTGATGGATGAAAGCAGTTTTCAGGTACTATACTCTCTCATACCATAAGTATTTACGGGACCATGTTCTTGATTGAAACTAAAGTTCTGCTTTGGCTGTGACTTCTTCTTCTATTGCCATTTTCTTGATTGTAAGAGTTAATTATTAAAATTTAGGACTTGTGTTAGCACAATAAATAAATCAATTATTATATTCTTAGAAATTATACAATAATCCTTATATTTTAAGAAATTATATATTGCAGACCCCATATTATCTTCCAATTTATTTTGTTCTTATTTTATTTATAGAAGAACACATAATATTTTTTTATTAGCACAATTCTTATCAATAGACTGTTTATTCTAATTAATTGTTGGGCGGTCAATTTATACATTTCCAAAATCCAAAACCTATAATAGTTTAGAGTCAGACACACCAACTATAGGTGCTACGATCCTGTAACTAAGTGATTTTCTCTCTTGTGGTTTTAGTTTCTTAATATAATAATTACTGTATAATTTACATGATTATTAATTTAGAATTTATAAAATTAGTTAAAATACTTATAAACCAGGAGCCTTTCAATCATTTTAATGTTGCTGTTAAGTATCCTTCTTTTTCTTTGTATTCTGCAATGCAAGCTATGAGCTTATTAGGACTTTTTATGGTTGTACATCCTGCAGCCTGTTAAAAGCCCTGTTACAATCTGTGGTGATACTATCTTTGGTGGGAAGGTAAGTTTCTGACTGGGCAATTTTATGTTCTAATATTTGCAGGCTTTTCAATTCAAATTATTGATTATTTATATATTGGAAAACTGAAAGGTACAAAGGAATAATCAAATCTGGAACTATAAGGAGCCATTTCTTCTTCTTATTATTTTTTTTGTTGTTGGGATGATGATGATGTTATGGACTGTATTATCCTTTTCATCAGGTGGAGCCTAGACCTGGGGTTTTGAGGTTGATGGATGAGGCCAAGGCTGCTGGACGTTAACTTTTTTTCCATTTTGAGAAATGTAATATCTTTTCATGCTACATGCCTTTTTCTATCAAATTTCATTGAGTTAACTCATTCGATATGTTTCTCTTCACTCGTAACGAAAATGGGTTCTGATAAGAACATCTCAATTGTGTTTTGTGAGCTATAGTTTGTTCTATTTGTTTCTCTTTTTTGCTTTATCTTTTTTTCCCCATCATGATCTTACTGGTTTTAAAGAATTTTATAATGTTCCTCGGTGTTGTATGCTGTGATTGAGTTCTTTAACTATATACTTTCTTTTATAGGGAAAAAAGCTTGTTGTTTGCTCTGCAACAACTAAAAGTTCAGTTATACTCTGTCTTGAGAACCTTATAGGAATGGTAGGTGCTCTGCGATTGTCCACCAACATACAATTAAAAAGTGTCCTTGTTTTCATGCTTCAACCACTTCTATTCAATCATTTCTGGTTTATCAAGCTATAAAGCTATTATAACTAAATAAACAATCAATATTCTCAAGTTTATCAAGCTTGAATCCAAACTAACTAACTAAACAAATCACATCTACAACATATAACTAAAATCACCATACATAACCCCAGTAACATAGCTTGGAAATGGTTGATCACAACATATAACTAAAAACTGCAATATTATCTCATCACAACCAAACAAAGAACAAATCATCAAACAAATAGCTAAAATTATAAACAACTAACCTCAATAGTTCCAGGAGTAACAGCAAGAGTGTTGCGTTAACTTGAAAGGGAAACGTGACAATCAACAGGGAAGAACTGAAAAGAAAAGGAAGAAGGAAGAAAAAAACCAAACAGAAGAAGTTGAGTTTTTGTTTGCAGATAAAAGGAGAATACAAAAAAACCACGTAATATATAGAATAAAACTGAGATAAGAACGTTGTAGAATTATCTCGTAGGAATCTGTAGCACCGCCTCAGATAGAAGAAGCTAAAACAATATCATACCCTGTCAACTTTACAGAGAAACATTAAATGCGAAATGACAAATCGGCAAAACAAATAATTAAAGTTAAGTAACTAAATCTAAACAGCAAAACCAAACGAACTAACCTAAACAAACTAAATCACGAAATTGAAAGCAGAAGACAACAAATCTAAGCTTAACAATGGACGAAACCGAGAGCAAACCAACCGAACCGTAACCCAACACATAACCCGAACCTAACCCATAAAAAAACCAATAACCCATAACCCAACACATACAATCCACTAAACTCAATCAACCCGAACCTAACCCAGCAACAAACCCAGAATCCAACACAAAAAAACCAAACCAATTGCAATCTAATAAATGCAATAACCGAAAACCCATTGCAGGTGAAGTATAAATCTACAGAAAAGACGTAAGAAAAACGCAAAAAATGGAACCCATTAACACATTGAGAGAACCGACGAACAACTTAACAATGGACGAAAGAAAATGGCTAGATTCTTACCTCGTCGAACCGCCAATAACAGCAACGAAACCAGACAACGAAGCAACAATGTTTCAACCTAGATCGACCCGAAATCAACTCATCAACTCCCACAAATGACCGACTGAGCAGCCAAAGGTCGAGCCCCTCTCTGTGCGACAAATGAAATGAAAAGAAGAAAATAAACGATCAAATGGCAAAAATAACCCGGCGGCAAAGAAAGCAAAAGGAAATTTCATTAAGGGTAAACCTGTCTTGACATTGCCGCAATCTACAGTTCAATTGTCTCTATATGCACAGTAGCAGCCACAGTAAATGCACAACGACATTTAGATAGTAGTTTAATATATATATTGATGTTGGTTATGCGGAATACATCGTTCAAGATTATGCTGCCTCCATGTATGAATCGTGTGACTATGCAGGCAAAAAATGGCAAGCAATCGGCTGTTTGGTTTTCTTTCTGCCCTCATGTTTGTAGGTCCAAGTAACTACACAAATTTGAAAGATTATATATATATATATATATATATATATATGGAAGATTAGCTTTTTCAACCTATTCCATCTCGTTATTCGATAGAAGTTCTTCAATCAACTTTGTTAATTATTCAACTTATTACAAGAATAAAGTTTAACAAACAACAACATTGAATTTTACAAGAGGGGGCAATCTGAATTTGTTCTCGATAATGGCTTTTGGTGGATGACAACACTGGACATGGATAAGACCTGTGGCAGTCTCCATGTAATGCTCACTAGTACAGCTCGGAGGAGGTCTCGCTTCCGATTTTCCATTTTAAGTACCTCTCCACACAGTCCAGCCCGCAAAGCTCCTTCACGATTGGCATAATGGCAGGAACCTGGAAGTTGAATGCTGGCTGGTCTCTGCAACCCCATGAAAACATCTGTTCACGGGCCTCTTTAATAGCTGCCTGTGCAGCGAAGTAAACTGAGGCTGCTAGGAGTAGCGGTGGCTCACCACAAGCTGCACATGGCACATTCAATTAACTAATATTGATCTATGTCAAACTATGCGAGCCTCTTCAGCATGCATGGAGAAAAATATTTTGGACCTTTCACATTCTCGAGAAAACATAAACGTTTTACCTTTTGATGAAAGAACGCGATTTTTGTGATGGCCACTGTTATGGATTTCAACATTGATCTGTTTTGGTATCGTGTCTATTGTAGGGATCTTATATGACCAAGTGCTGTCAGCAACCACTAATCCATCTGAGTTTGTGGTGTAATCTTCTAGCATAAGAAACCCAATTCCTTGGACAAAAGCTCCTTCAATCTGCAACCACCACCAAGTCTTCTTAAATTATTTGACTATGAAGATAATCATTCATAAACACATTTTATTTTTGAAAATGTGTAGTAAATCCATGCTCAGATCTGAACAGCAGCATTGTATAAAAGAAACTTTAATTCTCTAAAGGAATGGGATATTGGTGGAGGTCTAAGAGACATCCATACACATTTAAAGATGGTTGTGCCTAGAAACAGACGAGGAAAACATTTTACTTAAGAATCGAGCTTTTGAGTTACTGGTATCCAGCTAACCTGTCCTAAATCCACAGCAGGGTTCAGACTTTTTCCGCAGTCATAGATAATATCTGACCTCAAAAATGTTGTTTCACCAGTCAGAAGATTCACCTCCACCTGTTTCTCAACAGCTTCAAATTAAATATTTGTAAAGATAATCAAGATGATGATGATGATGATGCTTTCTGTAAACTGTGATGATAATAAATTAACAATGACATAATTTAATATTTCATGATGCAAGTTTGAAAATGCAAGGTCTAGGTCTCTGATTATACATTAAGAAGTACAACTTTAGTTTTGAATCATGAACCAACGAAAATCAAAGGGTGTTCTAGACAAACTTGCCTCACTGACTGCTGCACCGTAGTTTAAGTATTGCATGGAATTCAAGTCAGGAACAAAGAAAGAACTGGCTGACAAATTCAGAGCTTCCAGATAGGCCTGCATTTTGATTGAACATTCGACAGATATGTTCAAGGAGCACAGATAAAGAATATAAATTTCAATATCATGGCTCATAAAAGATCAGTTCACCCTGATCCAAACCTTTCTTCTCTTAAAGGGAGCAACTGAATAAATTGGAAATTAATAGGTCATTAAAGAGATAAGTTTAGATAAAAAAATCTTTATATTGAAAGAAACAGAAAATAATACAAAAGAAGCACATTCACTTTATAACATTTTCAAGAGCTGAATTTCCAAGGATGAAGTGGAAAAAAATGTGATGTATAATATATGAGAAGCATAGATAACTACCTCGGATATGAGCATCTCCCATGTCACGGAACCCATCTGCACCTGCAACCTTTCCTTCAAAGGTGTTAGTCTCTCAACCAAGGTTTTACAGGAAAGTCTAACTGCTTCACAACTTGATTCAGATGTAGTGCTACCAGACGTAAACCCTCCTTGAATTAAACTCAGTGTATCAGATTGTATCACCCGTATTTTATCCAAGAGTTCTACTCCATCACATTTGATTGCACTGAGAGCAAATGCAGCCATCTGTTTTACCTTTGTCCAGAGACCCTGGCCCAGCTCTATTCCTCCAACTTCAACAATAACAGACCCATCACTTAGAATGCCAACTTTCCCAGGAGTTGGTCTCACCATCACTTCATGCACAACAGGCACTCGAGAAATGCCTCTTTTCTGCCACACATTATTCCGATTAAACTCTTTTACCACTTCAGTCCTATGATTCAAGCTTGATGACATGGCTATCTTATCCCACATTGAAGTTAAAGAATACTCAAGCGCTTCACCTGAAGAGACATAGAACACTTTAAGGCTGTCGTGTGTATGGAGATTTATGCTTCTCACAGAATCGACATCCATGGAAAGGGTGGAGGCTACATGTTCTATTACAGCTTCTGCAATCAATGATGCTTGTGTCTCCCCAGGGCCCCGCATTGCTGATTTACTTGAATGGTTTGTTTTGCATACCTTTATATCAAAAGATAAAGCACCCCAGTCATATTTCTTTAGAGCACCCACCATGTTATGTGGCATTGCTGGACTTATATCTGGAGATATCCCTGCATTAATCAGTATATCGAGTTGTAAGGCTGTGATTTTCCCACTATATTTGAACCCTACACTGTAAGTTATTTCCATGGGATGCCTCCCTCCTGCCATTATCATGTCAGTCTTGCGATTGAGATACATCCTGACAGGTCGTTGTAAAGTGTGTGCTGCAAGTGCACAAGCTGTTGCAACCTAAAACATCACTGTGTTCTTAGTACTCGTACCAGTAGTTAACATAAGGAAGTGGACAATTAATTCACTCATTAAATAATGAAGAGAACCACACATCAATAAAGATCTTCAAAAGGTGTTTGGGGTGAGTCAATGTTTGTGTGAGTGAGAGAAAGGTAACGATATATTAATAAGAGCAAAGTATTCATATTCTGCATCAACTCTTAACATTATTTAGATTGATGCAAATGATTGCAAAACTGGGTTGGATAAGAAAAGAGAGTACTTATTGAAGGTTGAGGCAGCCCTAAGTATGAGAGATCATTTGACATGGTCAAGCTTGACCATGTCCTGCAATGGATGAGCTAGTGTATTAGCCTGTTTAGGAGCAAGGTTGCGGTTGCTTTTAAAAGTCATTTTCGTTTAGAAATACATCAAAATAATGTTGTTTTGTTTTAAAAAATATTTTTAACATCAGCACATGAAAATAATCTAAAAACACCAAAAAAAATTAATTTATAGTAAAAAGGAAAAAAAATCAATTTTTTTCAAAAGCGTTTTTGAAACGCAATGCAAAAAATGTGATTAGATTCATGAAGTAAAGGCAAAGAGGAAAGTCATGAGCGAAATTATATTGGCTGAAATGGCAGAAAAATCAGTGCCATAAGAACTCAATAGAAATAGTCTCAAAACATAACAAAATGAGAGAAAAGGATTCATAAACATAACGCTGTGAGTTGTTGCTAAATCATATTAGCAATAGAATCTATTGTGTATAGAAAGATACTCACAGGAATGGATTTTAAAGCCTTTCCACCGAAGCCTCCCCAACCCTTCTTGTAATTACACGCACATTATGCTGAGGAAGACCAAGACATCTTGCAATTGTAGAATGTGAAAACTCAGGGCATTGACTCGAACTGTAAACCACCAAGCAGTTGTCTTCATCTGGCAAAGCAAGAGCACTCTGATTCTCCATATAGAAATAATATTGTGATCCAAGTTTCATCTGACAATATAATTCAGAAGAAAATTTGAAATGGAAGCATAATATAATAGTTGAAAGATGATACTAGAAGAAAACTATGTCATCCTACTACTTCACTTATGTCTATGTCTTGAAGAGGAATATTTTATTTCCTTCACCTACCTTAGCAGAGAGAATTTTATGATCAGCTTGGCCATTCCTTTTGATACATCTCCAACTTGTTTGGGGTAGAAGAAAGGAGGGACCTCAAAAAGCTAGATCTCTTAACAGCTTCTTCAACAGTTAAAATAGGTGGCTCTAGATTTTCCATGTCATAATCTACCGCGACTAGGTTTGATGCCACATCTGCATGTTTCTGTGTATCTGCAACCTATCAAAGTGAATTTATAGACCCAATCAGGCACTAATAGCCCCCATGATCCAGTAGCATACTTTAATAGTGACTCTTTAACAACAATAATAATACTAATAATAAGCTAGATTACAGATTACCACTAAAGCAATACGCTCTCCAGCATACCGAGTCATCTCATCAGCAAACAAAGGTTCGGGACCAAAAATGGATTTAGAACCTATGTTCTCCCCGTCTTTTGGAATATCTTTGAAAGAGATAAGTGCAGAAACCCCATATGGTAGTGATTTAGACTTGAATTTTATACTTTTGACCTTAGCAAAAGGCTTTGTACTATAAATGAATGCTCCATATAGACAATTCATTGGAGAAGGAATGTCATCCACAAATATAGCCTCACCTGCAGAATTGATAGGATGAGTAAGTTTTGTAGCTTGCTTCTTGAAAATTTGGAGCTAGAAATCAATGGAGATGTTTAAATATGTAGTGGACCAAACCAACACAAACAATTTCACAGATTTAAAATGTTTGCTGGCACAGGAGCGAGAGAGATGACAAATACAAACCAGAAGCTTGAAGGGCAGCTCCGGATTTTTTCACCGGCTCACCAACAGGTTGATACTCCTTGGTTACTTCAAACACGTGTTTTGATAATGACAGCAAAGTTGGGACTTTAGCATGATCAGGCTGCTCATAATTCTGTTTTACTTCGTCAACAGTGGATATTGTTGCACTACCATGGTTATCCAACCAATGGTTAGAAATTTTAGCAACATTGTCTATTAAGGGACCAAGAAAGTCAAATAAAAAACCAACAGCGAGGCTTGACCTATACGCAGAACTTGTTGTGCCATCTTCAGGTACTACAGAGGCTCCAACTAATTTAATACTCTCATACAGAACATCAAGAGTTAATTTTTTTCCTGTTAAAAACTCCTCAACTTTCCTTGCTCTAATTGAATGTTTGGTTCCATAGGCACCAAAAGCCAACACGCATTTGTTAAGAGCAATTTCCCCAGAAGATTTCCAGCGACAAACTTCAGCCAAAAAAGCTGCGTTTAAATAGGGCAAGGCATTCCCAAGAGGTCGGGGTGCAGCTCGATAGGTTTCAAAGAGTATCTTGCAATCCTTTTCAGAAGATTCATTTTTAATTGGTTCCCATTTAGGGATTTCAACACTTGTAAGTATTATTTCTGAATCCAGTGGAGGCCTTTCCAGAAAATCCTCCAAGGAAAGCTTTTCATGCATGGTATCAGTAATTATATTTACAAATGAACCAGCCGCAAGAAGTATCGTTGCAATATCTGAAGGAAAACATTTCCTCTGTGCCATCATCAAATTCCCCCCCACACTACCTTTATTTCGAACAAATTGAGAGGCTATATTTTCAATTTGGACTGCAATTTTTTTGAATACCATCTCACTTTCTGATAGAATCTCACCATTAGTCTCTGTCTTCAAGGCTTTGATAGCTTTAGAAATAGTAACAGTTGCCCCAATTTCAATCCCTGTACGATCTTTCCCAATAATTGAAAGTTCAGGAACATGGCAGAGATTAATGTATTTGTCGTACTGTTGTAGATCCTTATAGTAACCCATACCTGTATTACCAGCCACTAGTTTGATCCTGGCTCCGTTGTTGCCTTTAATGGCTTTTATTAGGCTCTGGAGCTCCTTAACACTAACAGGATTATACCAAGAGGACTTTTGAGAATCCAGAAGAAAGGAAGATTTGACTTCACATTTAAGAAATTCGGGGAAAGTACAAATCTCGTTATTATGATCGTATGAAGGTAACCTACTTACCTTTACATCTGGATTTTCTCCCTTCTTCCAGAAACAATTTAATCCCAAATCCTCCAAATCAACATCAGCTGCAAAACTTTTGCATGCATCTGCAATGGATCGATACCCAGTACAGCGACAAAGGTTTCCTGCAATAGCCTTTTCAGCTTCAACAACTGTCAACTTGGAGAATCCTGGAGAGGGTTTCGGCCGATCAGTCTTTTCAGCATTAACCAGGGCCCCAAAGAGTGAAATGCACATTCCAGGAGTACAAAATCCGCATTGAGAAGAATGGAAGCCAGCAAACCTCTGGTGAATTGAGTGGAACCCATCTTTACTATTTCCAAGGCCTTCAGTTGTTGTAATAGCGCATCCATTTACACTGCAAAGCAGTGTCAGACATGAGCTCACTGTAAGATCTTCAACATGATCCATCACAGGATCATACTTGGAGAGTAGAACAATACAAGCACCACAACCACCTAAAAAACATAAAATTGAAAACATATTGAGAAACCATATAATTTTCCAATGCTTTAATTCCACTCAAGTAATTGATGTTCTGACATGAACTAACAGATTCAGCTTTATCCTCCATTTGGTTGCTGTGAAAACCCAGACAGACTTAAAATAAGTGATTGAGCTTGGAATTTACGGCATGCAAAATCTAATAGCCCATGTGGTTTGTCTTTTTTATTTTCTTCTCATTTTACTGAAACAACCAAGAAGTACCGCCAAATCGCAAACAAGAATCTGAACAATACAACAATTTCAACACAGGAAAACTCATGAACCAAAGATGAAGTTGATGCAAAAGATTTTATAACAGCAGCAAGCACTCTGAACACAAATTTCCAAGCTTTGTATGCATGCACATGACTTGCAAGCTTGAAAAATCCAGATGATTAAGTGTAATAAATTTTGGCTGTGGTCATGTCTTAAATAGTGATGATATTGCAAGACTTGAGATTTTTAGTATTCTCTCCCTGTGTTTTCTCAGCAAACAAAGATGAATCTACCATGATAAGACTGATGAAACCGTAATGAATCGAAACCATGATCCTGCTCTGGAAAACGAATCAACCCATTAAGCAAATCTTCTCAATTACAAATAACTTAGGAAGCAAACCCATTTACTCAAAAGTATCAACAGTTCATAAGTCAAGAACATTCTAATCACAGCAGCAACCACAGTAAAAAAAAAAACAGGCAACAAAGTAAACACTTGTACAATATAATTCAGCATTCAAAGTAAGAAAATCCCACATGCATATAAACAAAACATGATGTTAAAATCCCAGATTGAGACCCAACAATGCCTCACTTATCAAATCTGTTAACAATGGAGTGCTCTTATGGGTAAAGAAAGAAACAGAAAGGAAGACGATACCTTCACCGCAACCGAGCTTTACACTCGTGAAAGGGGTCTGTGTACGCAAGAATTCAAGCAAAGTCATTGAAGGGTCAACACTTGAAAGCTCAAACCTTTGCCCATTAACAGCAAAAACCAGACTTTTCGCTTCTCTTTCTATCTGTTCCTCTTCCATTTTTTGAGACTTTTTTTTGTGTCTGTGTCAGTTTGTGAGGTAGACAAAAAGACTTCGAGTGCGTAATAAAAAAGCTGACTAGCTCACTGTTCGTAAGTTGAGACTTGAGAGTGACTAGCTCCCTGTTCTTAAAGGTGGGAGAATGTGGTTATTTTAAAAGAAATCAAAATATATTAAAATTAAATTATTTTATTTTTAACATCTGAAAATACTAAAAAGTTAATTTAAAATAAAAATATATATTATTTTTAAAATGCATATAAAACAAACACTAATTATGATAAAAACACAATTATAAGTCGAAAGTGAAGCCGACAAAGAAGAGCAAAAGCACCATTACAGGACGCTTGTTTTGCCAGTTGAAAATTCCCGACCGCTAACAACAGTAAGGTGGGGTGTTCTCTTGCCTACTTGGGCCATCACTCCAAGCCACTTGAAAAGGTTCGAATCCGCTGACCCTCTCTGGTTCTGCTTGCATGTTAGCTTTCAAGTGCTGGCCTATGTTCTTGGTGGATTTGTGGCTCAGATCATTCTTAGAAAAAGGTTCATGGGATTGGACATACATCGCACAAGATCATTGGCTTTGCCCTCTTCTGTCTTACAATAGCGTCGGTGTCCTTGTCTTCTGAAAGGTCTACATCAAAATTTGGATGATTTGATCTGCTTAATAATATTGTGTAAATGTTTGTGTTTTATATGGATGTATAATGTATGGGTTGATTAGTGAAAGTTTTTATCCAACATTTGTTTTACATGCATTTCAATTATTCAAACCAAAAAAAAATCAAAATTATATGTGTTAACTTCGATCATGACCTACCTTGAAAAAATGTATTGCTTCACATAATTTAGTTTTTTAATTCCCATTTTAAGATAAAATAAAAATAAAAACAATCAAAATAATATTTTGTTTTTTCATATTTTAGCATCATATTTTATTTTATTTTGCATGTGTTCTTATCATTAAACAAATGTGTTTTTAATGCATGTATTTATAGGCTTAATATCAAGTTTATTAAGCAAATTGAAAAATTGATCTAAATAAAATAAAATTTTATTTAAAATTCAAAACTTTTTTATGGGTCTAGTGGTTATTTATATCATTTTCAAATTCAATGTCCTACATTGACAAAGAAGATTAACTTTTAGTTTCTACTAATACCATAATTAAAAACATTATTGGTTTTAGAAACAAGAATATTAACTTAATATTTACTAACGTTAGAATTAAAAATAGTATAGGCAAACCATGATGGCATAGCACAACAAATCATGAATAAGTTAAGATAAAAATTAGCAATATAGATTATCTTAAATAAAATATTTTTAGATGATAGTGACCATTTATCTACCATAAAATCTATAACAATCAATTAGGGTTATATCACAAATATGATCCTTTTCTTTTCTAACATTTCTTAAAGGTTGTCATGATATCGAGAACGACATTCATGTTTTTTAAGATATATCCTTAATATTTTATCTATGTAATGACTAAGACAGACTTGGATCAATTTCTTTTTGAATTTTAAAAATTTTTCTTTTCAATTTTGTCGTTCATTATTTTATTTGTTAGGAATTGATATTCGTATTTTTTTATTTTTCTTTCTATGCAATTATATCATTCTATTTATCTCTTAACAAATAAGATCATTGAGATGTTTTAGTAATATTGTAAAGATATGCTTTTATAATATTGATAAGCATTCATCTCTTGCATCGAATTATCATTATTATTTTGCTTTATTTCTTTTAGATATCTTATTTTTATAATCAAGTTATTAGATCAATTGAATTTATTAAACCCATTTGAGTCAAATGTTTGGTATCTTATCTATGATTAAAAAAGAAAGACTTGTGTTGTAGCACAAGACACCTATCTAATGAAATCTAATATATACATTTTTTTCCTATTATTCTATATGTTTTCTCATCTTTTCCTTCTAAAACCTATATAAAGTATACTTGAAATATTAAAAAAAGAATCAAAAAATTGTTGTTGTGTTAGTTTTCATCAGGTAATTAACAATCATAACACACATTGAAGATTTTTGAAAACTAGAAGGTCTGTTTTGGGAAATATAGACTACATGGATTAAACATTCTTGAATATGCGAGGACAAATAATCATAGTTACGAAACTCAATCCGATTTGATGGGTTGATCTAAGGTCTTAGCCGAGTTTCAAACAAAAAAAAATTAAAGATATAACTGGTCAGATCAAACTCGAGTAACCATTAAGTCAGCCTGAAATTCTTATGATTCGGTGTAAATTGAGTGAGACCTTGCTTTTTTTAAAACATATATATTTTTTATTTTTCTTAATAAACCCTAAATACATAAAATTAATTTATGAACACTTAACCTCATATATTTTTTACAGTCATCATTCGTATGGATTATTTCTTAGCTTTTTAATATGGGATAACTATATATGCCTACATCCACATGAATTATTTCTTTAAAGTTTTGATGTAGGATAGTTATATTATACTTCATTCCTTATATATATTTTATATATAGTATATATCCATTTAGATTGTTTCTTAACTTTTCAATATGGAATAGCTATATATAGCTCATACTCATATGTACCATTCATATCTCATATTTTCTTATAGCTTACATTTATATTAATTGTTTCTTAATTTTCATTGTGAGATAAATAATTGCATTTCATGCCTCATTATATATATAATATAATTTGGTGGCTCTTGATCTGAACGTCAAATTAGGAATGTTAAAAAAAGTCAACTTATTTATTATATTTGCATGATCTGATCTGATAATATAAATATTATAAATCATAGCAAATTTAAAAAACCTAATAAATGAATAGCATATGTTAGGTGCAAGTTGGGATTTTTAAAACCCGCTTAACGTGACCCAACTTTATAATATAACCTGACATAAGGAAGTCAAGTCCTTGGAGTGTGTGAATAATAATTTTTCCTCTCACCTTACACTCACCGTGTGAGGGCAAGAAGCATGGAAACACTGTGAAAATTCAAGGTGTGGATGTTATTTTCACTTTTACAAAGTTTTTTTATTAATTTTTCAGTGCTTTTTGTGATTGATGGAATACCAGTTGGATTATTTAGGTGGATTGACTGTATAAATTATATTACTTAAGAAAATTAAAATCCTTTTTAACATCAAATTTAAATTTTAAGATCTTATTTTCTTAAAAAAATAATCTGACATTGTTATTTTTACATATTTCTTTTACTTAACCTATCCAACGAGAGAGATATTCGAAGAGCCAAAATAGTTTTTTAGTGTTTGAGTTGCTATTTATAGATAGAGAGAAAAGAAGAGTCGTGTACATAATCATGTCGAAAGCACTGTGGGGGAATCCGGTCTGCCATGAGTTCATGACCAATTTTTCATGGTCAACTCGTGGCTCAGTTACTCACTCACTCTACTCGCTTGTCTCCTCGCTTTCATCTTCTACCAGTACTTGGAGACCACCACATGCAATGCAAGTGAACTGGGAGTTATGAAAGTAGACAAATCAGTATGGCAAACTCAAGTCTTCCTTGTGAATGTTCTTAGATTGAACACAATCCAATAAGAAATATAACAAACATAGGAGGTGAAGGAGGAGAAGGAGTGACTGACTTGACATGGCCGGAGGAGGTTGTGGGTTTTTGGTGTGCAGTGGTCCTTTTCAAAATGGATTCGTGCAGGTTATTAATATTTTAATATTAAAATAATCTAAGAATTAATTAAAATATAAATAATGTTATATTAATATAAAAATATATTTTTAATATAAAAATAATATAAAAATTGCATTTTATCTAAAACAAATATCTGTTTTTTCATAAATTATTAATTATATTCTATTGTTATGATTATTAATATATAATTTTTTAAAAAATAATATGTGTGTGTTCTTTGAAGTAATTTCAAACGTTGACAGCAATATGAAAAACATGATAACCAAACACACAAAATTGCTTTTTTTTTAATTTTAAACTCAACCACAATTTTAACCAAATATTTCATTATTTATTTTGAACCACAATAAAAATACTTTTTATAAAATTATTTTTTTTAACCTCGACCACAAAAACAACCACAATATTAAGCATACCCTTAAAAGTGAAGATGAAGATGAGAATTCGACGCTTCTTTAAAATCCTTGTGCTTGTGCTCACACACTTCCCAAAGCAATGGCAGGAGACTTGGGAATGGGTCGAGTAAACTCTTAGAAAAATAACAAACAAAGATTTACTTAGATAGGGCTTTGATTGGTATTGACTTAATCTTAGATAGGGCTTTGAACGCTTCTTTTGGCGCGAATATGTTATGTTAAGAAATCATCTTACCCAAAAGTTCAAGTTTATAGGTGATGTCCCATAATATAATTATATTATACTCTAACACTCCCCTAAATGAAAGCTCTTTGGGCTTGAAACTTGTCATGCACTCCACATCGTCTTGTGCTTGATTTTTTATCGGATAGATTGAGTGTAGTGAGATTCAAACTCGTGATTGTTGGGTCAACAAGACTCTGCTACCATGTTAAGGAACTATCTCGCCTAAAAACTTAAACTTATAAGTGAGACCCTATAATATAATTATATTATACTCTAACATGTTATAGAAAAGGAAGGCAGAGGTTATATATCAAATGGCGAAGAGAGGTGGTTCGACGAGGAAGGAATGAGAAATCTCGTCAAGGATGACTTGTTTGTTCAGTGAGACAAAGAGCCCTCCTGGCTTAAGTGATTCTCGACAAAAAACATTACACTATATTTAAAATAATATATATAAAATGATTTTTAAAATAATTTTTATCATTAAAATACATATAAAGAAAAATATTATATTTATACTATTTAAAAATTATTTTATCAATTTAATTTTTCTAAATGAGTCTCTAACAATGATAAGGGCATCTCCAGTGCAGGAGGCATCCGGAAGCCAATGCCAAAAATTCAAATATCTGGCTTTTTTGGGTTGATTTTCGTCTCCAACGGGAGGAGCTAAATGAAGAGCCAAAATGGCTTCTTCATTTTCTGGAGGCATCCGAGAGCTATTCCCACATATCAAAACTTGCAGAGGCAAATAAAAATGATTGTTGAAATAGATCCGTTGGCCATGCTACAATAAAAAACCCAAGCAACAAAGAAATTGAAACACATAACACACAACTGATTCAACAAAGCAACATCAACCCGAATTCAACAATTTTACACCGATCAACACGACAACCCACAGAATTAAAAATTGAAAAATATTTGATTTTGCATCCAATCTGAATTGGAAAAGTTGGCGAGAAAATACCTTCATCAAAGTTCAAAATCCAACGAGCAGATTGCATATTTGGTTCTTGTCAAACCTATACGCCTCAGAATCTTCGGTTTGTTTTCTTAAATTGATATATTTTTGTTAAGAAATAAAGAAAGATGAAGAAGGTGAGGAAGGATACCATGCATTGGTGACTTAAAAGGAAATGAAGGGAAAAACAAAATACATGAAAAACAAAGCAGAAATAAAGAAAGATAAAGAAAGATGAAGAAGGGAATATGTTTGGCTTTGTAAAGGAGATGGATTGAAGGAAGGGTTGATAGATCCATCGAGAGAAGGGAAGGGTTGACAGATCCATCGAGAGAAGGGACAAGAGGGGGTTGGCGGCTGGGGAGAAGAAAAGAAATGGGGTAGGGATTTTTAGCTTTAAGTTTGAGATGGGGAATGGACAGGTGGGTGGGTATTTATGTTAATTATTATTATATTATAATAATTATTATTATATAATTAGTATTATTAATTATAATAATAGTTAGCATAAAAAATAGGGGAATTAATTTGCTTGAATTATTTGTAATGAAATGTATTTTAATTAATTATATTTAAACTTAGTGGCTATCTCGTTAATGTGTTCATTTTGTTTTTTAAGTTTTTCTCACACTCGAAGAGAATAAATAACATTAATTAACTTCAAATACAACAATCATAAAAAAACATACAAATTACTTGAAAAAATACAATAAGTAGCTTAAATTTTCAATTTCAAATATTACGTGGTCTTTTAATTATATTTAATTTTTTTAATTTAAATATAATTAAAATTTTAATAATTATAATGTTCTAGGGTTTTTTAAAAGCAATTATTTAATTATATAATTTACTCCTATTAATTGTATAATTAATTGTATAATTAAATTATATACAAAATAATTGCATTATATTTAAAATAATATATAAAAAAATGGCTCTCCAAATATCTTTTATCATTAAAATGCACATCAACAAAAAACTATATATACACTATTCAAATATCTATTTTAAAGATTTGACTCTCGAAAATAACTAGTACCATTGGATATGCTCTTGGGGGTGTTCTATTTAATTTTTCAAGGCACTTGAAAAGGTTCGAATCCGCGGACCCTCTATGGCTCTACTTGCATGTTAGCTTTCAAGTGCTGGCCTATGTTCTTGGTGGGCTGGAGTCTTGGTGAGTTAACATCCGATTCAAGAATAATTGAGATTTTATAGATGGGCTTGGGTCTGTTTACATGACGCGTCCCACAATCAAATTTAAGTTCAAGAATGGGGTTTTTTTTTTGCACTTGTTTCGAACATTTATATTAATAATATTTTAAATAACATTATTAGTAATAATGTGTATTTATAAGATATCTAAGATTTAAAGTTAGAGTTTAATGAGTTTGAGTTGGAGTTGGAGTTGAAGTGTTGTATGTGTTCTATTTTATTAAAGAAATTATCTCCAATTTACTTTCTTTTTTTGCAATAAAATTAAGAAAAATAATGTTTGAGATTTAAATAAAGAAAATCACCACAATTCAAACTATTATTCTTCTCTTTTTTTTCATATAAAAAATGTACATTGTATTGAATATGCGAAATGTACTTGTAAATTACAATTTATTCCCAACAAAAATTGCATTTTTTATTTTTGAGTTTTTAGCACAATTATTAAATTTATTAGATTCGACAAATTAACTTATTTTTAAAAAACAAAATAGGAGTTAGTAACAAATGATCTAACTGTCTAATTACAAACTGAGTTAACTTTTTTAAAATAATATATTATGCTTACCAAAAAAAAAAAGAGTGTAATTGAGCTCGTATGCGGCAGGCTCATGAGTGGATCCTAACAGAATAAGGTAGGTGAGCTGACCTGGCTTACCAACTCAGTCGCCCCTAACATATGCTTTTATGTATGTATATATATATATATATATATATACACACATAATAGTTAATTGCCCGCACTACGTTTAGGGCTGAGTAAATATTTTTATGATTATTGAAATTGAAATAATTAATAGATTTTGATATTTCAAAAATAAAATATAATATCTATACATGGAAGGTTTAATATAATGAAACACATCAACACACCCTGTTATAACAACAACAACATCAAAGGGTTAATACCTAAAAATATCATTACTATTATTTCTAAAAATAAAATTTAAATTATTCCAATGAGAAAAAACTCGAAAACATTAATAAAAGATAAAGCAAGAAAAAAAATTATTATAATAATTATAATAATAATAATAATAATAATTATTATTATGTGAATAATAGAAAAATCAATTCAATAAAAGAGTAAAAACCCTAAAATTGTAACAAAAAAATAATTTCATGTGAAATAAAAAAAAAACCACAAAAATATCAATTTTTAAATGATCATAAACACAAACTAAAATTCAAGAGCAAAATTGTGAAAAAAAATATTATCTCGACAAAAGAGAAAATGATAAAAATTAAAAACCAAAAAAACTAAAAGCACAGATATATAAACATAGACAAAAATATGGATTATTTAGAACTATAAAAATTAAAGGAATTAAGATAAAAAAATTAAAAATATAAGGGCGAAACAAATACAAAAATATATTATCAATTTCAATCAAATGAAAAATTGAATAAAGTATAACATCTATACATGTAAGGTTTGATATAATAAAACACATGAATACATCCTATTATAACAACAAGAACATTAAATCTTTATCAACTAAAAATATAATTACTGCTAAAACAATAAAAACTATTAAATTATCTGGATGAAAAAATTAAAAACATTAGGAAATGAGAAAGCAAGAAAAAACTAAAATTATTACTTTTATTGTGTTAATAATGGTAAAAACTCCATTGAAAGAAAAAACAAATCAAAAACTATAATAAAAATAAACAAAAACAAAAAAATTATAAGAAAAAAAATTATTTGATGTCGAAAAAAATAATTAATAAAAATAAAAAAATCATAAGTGAAAAAAAATCAAAAAATTAAATTACCTGGATGAAAAAAATTGAAAACATTAGAAAAAGAGAAAGTAAGAAAAAATTATTATTTTTATTGTGTTAATAATGGTAAAAAAACATCAATTGAAAGAAAAAAATCAATAACAATAACAAAAAATAAAAAATATAAGAAAAAAAATTATTTGACGTCGAAATAAATAAATAAATAAATAATAAAAGAAATAAAATCATAAGAGAAATAAAAGAAAAAAATAACGAAATAAAAAATAAAAAATAATAAGATAAAAAAGAAGAAAAAAGAAGAAGAAGAGGAAGCGCTTGGGAGGAGTTAATCCCTGCCCTCCTTAGGCGGGAGGCATCATCTTCCATTGGAATAAATGTCCATCTTTGTATTTGCTTGTGCAAGAATCTATAAATATAGTACAATAATCGAACCAACGACTGAACCGAATCAAATCGAACCGAAAATCGAGCAACACTATTACAATCCACAATGATTTATCTCACATGCTACAGATAGTCGAACCATGAGCTCTTTTATTATTTTGTATAATAATATATAATTCTTTCTTTAAATTAATGATTCTTTTTCATGGTTTTTCTCTATTTTGTAATATATCTTTAAATTAGTACTCTTTCTCTCTTTTATTTTGTTTGGAAAACCTCTTTTAAATGACCATTATTTTTAATTAAACTTTTAAATTTGAATAGTTTTTCTCATTCATCTATTATTATTGTTGTTGTTATTTTATCTTTTGTATAGATGAACTTTATTTTTAAATATAAAAATAAAAAATGTTCATTTAATATTTCTAATGTGTGCAGCCTTGATGTTTTTTATTCAATCAATTTAAATTTTGTCTCTATTTCTATTATCATTTGTTTAAATAAAATATATTTTAATAAATAAATTCATCAAACATAACCAAGTAAATATAATGTCTTTCAATATTAAATATATTGATTTACTATTATCTCTCAATTTTTAAAATTTTATTTTTAGGTTTCGTTAATGACTTTTATTTATTTATTTATTTGTACACATAGTTCTAGAATTATTTAATTATATATGTGCATAATTTATTTTTTTAATTTAAATTTTTAAAACTATAGAAAAGACTTGTATATATAATTTTCTTATAGAAAATAAAAATATTTTACGCGATGGGGTCGCTCTCTTTTCTTTTCAAGAAGTTTTCCCTTTGCCTATGCATGAAGTGACGAACTGTATGTAATCAAATAAAGCATACTTGAAACCATGGAAACAATTTGGAAGGAATAAATGGCAACAAATCCATGCAAACTACACAAAGAATAACATTGTCCGAAGCAAAACATAAGCACAAAACACAAGGCTTCGAATCATCAAATGAAGTAATAAATGTATATAAATTCCCTCCCCCGCATGCATAAAAAACCCACGAATTCTGTAGTTCTTCTCATCTCATCAACATATATCAGAACAAATTCCAAAAACAAAACAAGGCTAACGAATGGAGTCAAAGCCAATGAGTAGGGTAGCTGCTGGACGTGTAGTTGAAGAATTTGAACCATCGATGGAATGGGTACGGGATACAGGAGCTGACACTCTGCAAATCCATTTACCAGGTTCTTGCTTCTGAAGTTTTTTTTCATTTTGACCAGTTTAATTATTATTTTCCATGATTTCCCATTCGATATTCCTTTTCTCCGAGCAATATAACGTTTAGTGTGTGATAATTTCGATTAGGATTGAAAGTTCTCCGAACTCTCATCTCCTGTTTTCTTCTGCGGATGTAGACATCGTTGAACCATGTAAAATATGGTGTCTCGAGGGATGTTTTTCTTCTTTTCTTTAGTTATGTATGCAATTCTTGGCACAAAATTTCATAGAAAATCAAATCTTACATTCCACTTGTCATCTTTCTGGGTTTTCCTACAGGCTTCAAGAAAGATCAGCTGAAAGTTCAAGTAACCTCAATGCGCGTTCTAAGGATCATCGGAGAACGTCAACTGAGTACTAATAGATGGAGCACTTTCCGCAAGGAGATTCCTATCTCATCAAATTATGACACCAATGAGATCGCTGCAAGGTTTGATAGGGGAATCCTTTACGTGAAGCATCCTAAAGTAATTGTTCTAGAAACTCCTGTGGAAGAAAAATTGGCGAATGATCAGCAACCAGAACAGGAAAAGGCAAAGCCTCCTTCAGTACAAGTCTCAAGTGAATCAGAACAAATGTGGTCAGCAGATGAGGGAAAAGTGGAGCCACCCTCAGAATCAGCTACCGAGACTAAGAAACAACCGCGGGACAAACTCACAAGTGAGCAACAACCTGGAGATCATGTTGCAAAGGTTGGCATGGAGAAACAAGAGGGTGGCAAGATTGAAAGAGCGGAAAATGATAATCTTTCACCGAAGACACCAACGAAGGAGAAAGAGTCAGTGATACATGGGTGGAAAGACAAGAGCACTAAAAATGGGCAAGCAGAAGCTGAAGCAGAGGGAATTGCCAAAAGAAGCAAAAGTGCTACGCTTGAAAATCCTGATGACTCTAGCCTTGATTCTACAAACACGATTAAAGATAAAGCAGAAAAAGGCAAACTCACAATGGAAAGTTATAGGAAGGGTTTTAGTGGTGTTATCATGGACATGAAGAAGTCAAGAACATTGGTGAACCTGGTTCTGGTTATTTTATTTATTATGGTACTTGGGATGTATGGTAGGAATGCAATCAGGTCCCTCAAAAAATCTGATAATTAAGTCTTTTCATGTTCAACTGTGTATTAATCTACACAACCTGTAACTCTGTCAGCATTCAAATAATATAACCCTACTTCGGAAAAAATGTTAATGGTTCATATATTTGAATAACGTTGTTATTTCAAAAAATCAGGATTGCAATCGTTACAAATGTTAGAAATTGCTATTATGCCCCTCATGACACTCATGTTCTTGTTTATTTAAATCCATGATCATGGAGATAAATCATGGGTTTGATCATGGGGATCAATTGCCTAATTATCTCTTTGATCGGAGAAGAAAATTGATTAATAAATTAATGAGAGAGGTCTCTGATCTACCTATAAATAATAATATGTGTACTCCATCTACGGCTACCGGTAAATATATATGAAAAGGTTTCTCTCGTAAAATATTTTTTTTATTTTGAAGTTGTATTGCTACTATTGCGACGATGATTTTTTCGCGCCCCGTTGTCCCCCGGGATTTGGTGAGACAATGGCGCGCGGTGAAAATGAGATGTGTTTTATAGTCGCAAAAGTACGGCTATAATTATCAGGAGTCGCCACCTAGTATTAAGGTCACTAGGAACCTAATGGTCTGCGAGAATTTTGGGTAAGAGAACTTGTTATGCAAGGAGAAGACGCATCACCCCTATTGCACCTTACCTAAGGCAAGTTGCATTGTTGTTTGATCATTTTTCTTAAGTTTGATTTTTTTTGTCTTTTCTAAAGTTCGACGTAGATTTCTCTTCATGAGAGAATCTCTACCTAGTTAGGAGTTTGAAAGACTAACCAAAATAATTTTACACTGCATAAAAAAATTTGTTTACGAGTGTACTTTACAATATAAGTTTACACCGTAATAAAAGAAAAAAAATGGTATCTTCAAGTGTACTTTACAATGTAATTTTACACCGAGATAACTAAAACAAAAATATTTTTTTATTTTTTTTTGATATTTTGGCCAAATTCCAAAGGATAATCATAAACCGGTTACGATATCCAATTTTCGTTTTAAAATATGAAAAAGATGCAACATATTTTTTCCAAAAAATAAACATGGAAAAACTTTGGAATCCAGCCGTATGCACGAAAACACACTTTTTTGTTTTTTTAAATAATATATTTTTTATTTTAAAAAAAAAATTACAGTCAATGATAGACTTGGCTTGTTGGGCTGGGCCGAGAGTAGTCCAGCTCGCCCCCAAGCAAATTTCACGCTCCATGAATTAATTCATGCAGCGTGAACAGTAAAATGGTGGTTGGCCGATGAAAGGCTCGTCTGCCAGTACCGTCGGTAGAAGAGATCGAGGTGATTCTTTCAGTCGTGGTGGCGTCCGAAACGGAGGCTCGTGGTGGCCGGGAGGAGGGCTGGAAGGTGCTCGGTCTGGACTGCTACTGCTGCTGTTTTGTGCTGCTGTTGTTGCTGCTGCGAAGGTCACCGGAGCTGAGGAGGAAGGCGGGCTGCTGTTGGGTGGTTGACAGTGAAGATGGAAGATGGTGGCAGCAGCTGTGTGGCCTGCACACTGTCGAGGGTGACGAGAGATAGTTGTTGCCGTCTGGTTTTTAGAGAGAGAGAGGCACCGACTAGAGGAGAGAGAGAGAGGAGAATTACAGTAGAGAAGAGAGGAGTTGCAGCGTCTGCGATGGAGGGATGGTCACCGGAGCTAGTGAAGATGATGGTGGTTGCAGTTGTGATCGTCTTCCTCTCCTTCCTCTCCGGATGGTCACCGGAGCTAGAGATAGTTTTTCGTCTGTCCTCCTCTAGTTTCAAAACTTTCTCTCTGTCTTCTTCCCTCCCCCCGACAGTGAATTTTCTCCTCCAATTTGGCATAGGTGATGGAGTGTTCTCCACGGGATGGTGAAGCATGGAGTTTACAGTATGGCTGCCAGCAGTGCCACTGTCCAGTCGGTTTCATTTTTTTTAATATAAAATAGGCTGGAAAAAAATGGGTTACGAGAAAAATATTTTTTAACTGGACGAACGATTTTATTATTGTCAAATTTAGCTTCCGATTTCATCCAAAAAATTTCATCATCACCGAAAACTCCAATCGTCTCAGTTTAACCCGCATTAGTCTTCCAAACTTATTTTTTCACCAATTAAATCCTCAATAAAATTAATTTGACCCATTTCTCTTCTGAATTGGAAGAATTGTTACAGTACATGGAACAAGGAGGTACTCTAAGAAGTTTTCCAGAAGCATGAACTAGAACAAAGTATAAGATGGCATTCTCTGCATGTTTAGAGTGATCTCCAGGATGTTTGGAAACTTGGAAGCATTAAGCAAGCAAAAATTGTTCCAGACCATGAACTGGATTAGCTTAAGAATGTGTAGGCTATCAAAGTGTTTGCCATAAAAAAACAGCTTTAAAACAGTTGCAAGACTATACCAACCAATTTGGGACCTTTCATTGGCACTTAAAGAAACATGCCATTTGAAAGATTATAATGGAATGGGTGAATGATGCTGGGTTCGACACCCTGCATGTCCATCTGCCAGGTTATGTTTTATTCCACGCAGTTGTTCTTTTTTTTTTTATGATAAAGAAAAGAAAACAGTGGCAAAAATATGTAATAAAGCATACTTGAAACCATGGAAACAATTTGGAAGGAATAAATGGCAACAAATTAATGCAAACTACACAAAGAATAACATTGTACAAAGCAAAACATAAGCACAAAACACAAGGCTTCGAATCATCAAATGAATTAATAATTGTATATAAATTCCCTCCCCCGCATGCATAAAAAACCCACGAATTCTGCAGTTCTTCTCATCTCATCAACATATATCAGAACAAATTCCAAAACAAACCAAGGCTAACGAATGGAGTCAAAGCCAAAGAGTGGGGTAGCTGCTGCACGTGTAGTTGAAGAATTTGAACCATCGATGGAATGGGTACGGGATACAGGAGCTGACACTCTGCAAATCCATTTACCAGGTTTTTGCTTCTGAAGTTTTTTTTCATTTTGACCAGTTTAATTATTATTTGTCATGATTCCCCATTCGAGATTCCTTTTCTCCGAGCGATATAACATTCAGTGTATGATAATTTCGATTAGGATTGAAGTTCTCCGAACTCTAATCTCCTGTTTTCTTCTGCGGATGTAGACATCGTTGAACCATGTAAAATATGGTGTCTCGAGGGATATTTTTCTTCTTTTCTTTAGTTATGTATGCAATTCTTGGCACAAAATTTCATAGAAATTCAAATCTTACATTCCACTTGTCATCTTTCTGGGTTTTCCTACAGGCTTCAAGAAAGAACAGCTGAAAGTTCAAGTAACCTCTATGCGCGTTCTAAGGATCAGCGGAGAACGTCAACTGAGTGAGAATAGATGGAGCACTTTCCGCAAGGAGATTCCTATCTCATCAAATTATGACACCAATGAGATCAATGCAAGGTTTGATAAGGGAATCCTTTATGTGAAGCATCCTAAAGTAATTGTTCTAGAAACTAGTATGGAAGAAACATTGGCGTACGATCAGAATCAAGCACAGGAAAAGGCAAAGCCTCCTTCAGTACAAGTCTCAAGTAAATCAGAACAAATGTCGTCAGCAGTTGAGGGAAAAGTGGGGTCACCCTCAGATTCAGCTACCGATACTAAGAAACAGCCTGAAGATAATCTTGTTGGCATGGAGAAACAAGAGGGTGGCAGAGAAGAAAATGAAAATCTTTCAACGAAGACATCAACGAAGGAGGAAGAGTCAGTGATATATGGATGGAAAGACAAGAGCACTAAAAATGCGCAAGTTGAAGCAGAAGCGGAGGGAATCGCCACAAGAAGAAAAGGTGCTAAACCTGAAAATCTTGTTGACTCTAGCCTTGATTCTACAAACAAGATTAAAGAGGAAGCAGAAAAAGGTAAACTCGGCGTGGAAAGTTACAAGCAGGGTTTTAGTGGCGCTGCCATGGACATGAAGAAGTCAAGAACATTGGTGAACCTGGTTCTGGTTATTTTATTTATTATGGTACTTGGGATGTATGGTAGGAATGCAATCAGGTCCCTCAAAAAATCTGATATTTAAGTCTTCCCATGTTCAACTCTGTATTAAGCTACACAAGCTGTAACTATGTCTGCATTTAAATAATATAACCCTACTTCGGAAAAATGTTAATGGTTCATATATTTGAATAACGTTGTTATTTCAAACAATCAGGATTGTGATTGTTACAAAATCATGAACAGAAGAGGCAGGCACTATCACCATTTCTCCTATGAATTGGAAGAATTGTTACAGTACATGGAACAAGGAGGTACTCTAAGAAGTTTTCCAGAAGCATGAACTAGAACAAAGTATAGGATGGCATTCTCTGCATGTTTAGAGTGATCTCCAGGATGTTTGGAAAATTTGAAGCATCAAGCAAGCAAAAATTGTTCCAGACCATGAACTGGATTAGTTTAAAAATGTGTAGGCTATCAAAGTGTTTGCCATAAAAACAGCTTTAAAGCAGTTGCAAAACTATACCATCGGAGGTATCTTCAGTATTGATCTAACATAATTTTGAAGCCAGTATTCATATACTATGTAAAGGCTGTAAAACAGCTTTCAAATAAAATTGTTTTGCCTTGCTCAGGAGGAAGAATCAGAGAAGCTTCAAAAGGAAAAGAAACAGCTGGTGAATAATAAAAGGAAGAATTGAATACAGAGAAAACGTGTGATAGAAAACAAAGTTCTTATCACATTACAATTCTTTCTTTATCTTCTATATAAAACCAACAAATTTGGTACCTTTCATTGGCACTTGAAAGAAACATGTCATTTGAAAGGTTAAAATGGAATGGGTGATGATGCTGGGTTCGACACCCTACTTGTCCGTCTGCCAGGTTATGTTTTATTCCATAGAATGATGTGAAATTCTAGTCATTTGTTCTTGTTTATGATCTTTTGTTTTCTTTAGAGAGTGTTCGGTCTGGTTGTTTGCTTTGTTCGTGTCCAGCAATGCCACGCAGAAGTTCTTTCTCTTACTATGATAAAGAAAAGATATCAGCAGCAAAAATATGTACTAGGATGTCTATATTGATCGTACAGGTTTTAAACAGCAACAGGTGATCGAAAACTCAAGATCAATGGAAAGAGCCATCAGGAGACAATAAATTCATCCGTTTTAACACTGTTCCACCAGATTATGATCTTGATCTTGATCAAATCCGTGCAGAGTTTGAGGGTGGAGTACTTTTTATCAAACACCCAAAGAAGAATATAAGTCCAGCCATACCGGTACAGGAAAATATTGCAAGTTCAACTGCAGAGCCTCAAAAACCTGCAAATAAAAGACCAGAATGTTGGAATTGATGAAGTTTGCATTGAAGATAAGAAGATTAGGCAGAACATTTTTACTTTTCGTATTTTACTATTCACAACAGGTTTATCCAAATCTGTTCAGTAGTAATCTCTCAAGTTGTTGAGAGTCCTGTTTGATTTCAAATTCATGTTCCCTGTAATCCTTGTATAAGGAATTTTGTAATTCAATAAAGTTCATGTCTTTCCCGAGAAGCTCGATTTTTATGTTCTTCAGAATTTTCCAGCTCTTCTTCAATTTTACTGTTCAGATTCAACAGTAACTGTTTAGAACAGTTACTGTTCAAATCTTTGCAGACTTAACACAGAAGACGAACGAGTGGACAAGATTCGGCTACTCAAGAAGTACCTCCAAAAACACAGGCAGAAGGACAAACAAGTGGAAATAATGATGGACGAGCAAATGCTACTTCAACTGAGGCTAACTTGAAGTGAGTGAAGAGGCTAACTTCCTGATGTAGGAAAGGTCACGGGAACAAGTGAAAATCATGAATGGGTTAGGAATAAATTCTACACATCGTCCAAGAACTCACTACGTCTACATTCTTCAAGTGTGTGTGTAGGAATAAATTCTACACTTCGTCAAAAACATGTCTGAAAGGTAAATAAGTTTATTAAGAGGTCAAAATTTGAAGAATTACGCCATTGTATTCCAGGGAAAGGAAGCAGAATTGCAGTGCTCCAGATTTTATAAGATTTTTGTAGCATCTAAGTAAATTAAATGAAGAGACAAGTAACCCTTTTCTGTGAAGAAAATGCAGAATTGGACGATCTGTCATTTCATTTGCAACGCGAAGCATTAGATTAATCATGTTCATATCAAATTTTGGTATTTTTGAGTCCTGGCAACTTCTAATTGCTATTAACCTGTAATTAATCAAGTCACATGTTAGCATGAAAGAAAAATAATTAAACTATGAAGGCACTTAGTATAAGACCTAGTTATTGGGAGGCAGAATGACAGGAAAACAATCCAAAGACCCACAAAATTCGGGACCTTTCATTCTCACTTGAAACGTACAAATCGATAGAAACCCTAAGATGGATAGTACTAAGCCAATGGATAAAGTTAATGATCATGTTTATGAAGATGTTGGTTCAACAACGGAATGGGTTAAAGAAGCTGGAATTGATAGCCTACATGTGCATCTAACAGGTGATTTCATTAATTCATTTTTTATTTTCTGATTCAGGTCATTTGTTCTTGTTTATAATCTTATGTTTGCTTTAGAGGGTGTTTGCTCTCGTTGCTCGCCTCACTCAAGCATGTCCAGAATGGCCACACAAACATTAAAACAAGTAAAATAGAGGGAAAATCGTATAACAGGATGTCTATGCTGATTCTAATAGGTTTCAGCAAGTTAGGGTTCAAGCATCATGTCAGAAACTCAAGATGACGAGAAAGCGCCGTCGGGGTGACAATGAATGGATCCGTTTTAACAAGGAGGTTAATGTTCCGTCAGATTTTTTGATCTTTTTACAAAATCCATCCAAAGTTGGTAGGCAGAATGACAGGAAAACAATCCAAAACCAACTGCTGGACCTTAAAAGCCTGCAAACGATGAATGTTAATATGTTAGATAAGTTTCATAATATAATTTATATTATTCTCTAACACACTTCCTCGAGTAAAAACTTTTATGTTTGAAACTTGCACAGAGTCACACTTTCTTATACTTGATTTTTATTAAATAGAATGGAGTTATTAGAAAAGATTCCAAAATATAATTTATATTATTTTCTAATACACTCCCTCAAGTGAAAGTTTTTTAGACTTGAAATTTACACAAAACCATATATTTTATACTTAGATTTTTATCAAATAGAATGAAAGTAGTGAGATTCAAAACCATTGAATCATCAAGATTCTGATATCATGTTAAGGAATTATCTCATCTAAAAATTTAAGTTGTTATATGAGATCCAAAATATAATTTAAATTTACTTCATTTTAGGGACAGCATTCGGCTTGCTCAAGTAGAGCCACGAGAGTATATGAGGGCAAACAAGTGCAAATATAGGGTGAGAGTTGAAGGATCAGAAGATGAAGCAATATCAACAGTAATATTGATTATGACTGCTGACTTATTAGTTTTACTACTTTCACTTGAAGAAACAATGATCAGGAAAGCATAAGCAAAGCAATAAACAGCTTCATGAGCTTAAGATATTCCAAGGGCACAATCCTTATGGAACACATCCAGTTACATAATAACTGCTTCCTAAATTAAAAGAACAAAAAACAAGGAAAATACTCATCTCAGAAAAAACACAGCTTATTATTCAAGCTTTAATACATAATTTCAATTTGCGGATGAAAGAATGGTAATCCATCAACACTTTTTGGACTCACTGGGCACTTCCGAGCTTGGTGCGGAGATGCTTGGCAGCTGCGACCATGTTGCTGAGGGCGGGTTTGACTTCAGCATATTTGCGGGTCTTCAAACCACAATCAGGGTTGACCCAGAGGATGTTGCTTTCAAGGACAGCAAGCATCTTCTCAATGCGGTCTGCAATTTCTTCTTCTGAGGGGATCCTAGGAGAGTGGATGTCATAAACACCAGGGCCAATGCCTGCACCATACTTCACTCCCTCGCGGAAGACTGACAGAAGCTTCTCGTCTGATCTGGAGTTCTCTATGGTGATCACATCAGCATCCATGTCAATGATTGAGTGGATGATGTCGTTGAAGTTTGAGTAGCACATGTGGGTGTGGATCTGTCCAAGAAATTGTGGTTATTTAATGTGTTGTCCGTAAGTTTAGTATCATTAATCAAGCGAAATGCATCGGAGGAAAAAGGGGAGGCCACTCCAGCCATGTAACCAAAGGTTTACTAAATATCTCAAAAAAATCGAAGGAAAGAAGTAATGAACCTGGGTAGTGTCTTCGACTCCACAATTAGTGATCCTGAAAGAGTGAACAGCCCAGTTCAAATAGAAAGAATGCTCAGACTTCCTTAGTGGCAAGCCTTCTCTCAAAGCAGCCTCATCAATCTGGATGACAGTAATTCCAGCTTTCTCAAGATCCTCAACCTCATCCTTGATGGCCAAAGCTATTTGATAGCAGGTCTCAAATCTATAACACAAACATAGATAGGTAAAGTCAAATAATAATACAAGAAACCCTGCAAACCGGGCATGGTTTTATTTATATGACTTCAATTCTTACCTGGGCTGGTCGTTCCTGACAAAGGACCAGTTTAAAATGGTAACTGGACCAGTAAGCATTCCCTTCATGGGTCGCTTTGTCATACTTTGAGCCATTGAAGACCAGAACACAGTCATGGCCTTGGGGCGGCTCACGTCACCATAGATGATAGGAGGCTTGACACAACGAGAACCATAAGATTGGACCCACCCATTAGCAGTGAAGGCAAAACCAGACAATTGCTCACCAAAGTACTCAACCATGTCATTCCTCTGCATTGCAAGAAAATTAACAATCAGTAAAAAATCAAATGGAAGAAAATGCATCACAGTTCAGTAACTAATTTATTTTATTTAGAAGGAGAAAACTCACTTCTGGTTCACCATGCACCAAAACATCAATGTCAAGCTCTTCCTGGATTTTGACAACCTTGTTAATTTCCTCCTTGATGGCCTCAACATAATTTTGCTCTGAGATCCTTTTTTTTATCAAAAAGGAAAAAAAGAAAAACCCAAACCAGCTAAGTTGAAACACAAACTGAAACAAATAAGTGCAAACATAGGTGCAATAATGCAAAAGCATTCTCACTTCTTAGCCTTGTATTCACGGCGCACTCTCCTAAGGTCCATGGTCTGAGGGAATGATCCAATTGTGGTGGTGGGAAGAATAGGAAGGTTCAACTTCTTCTGCTGAGAGTCCAGCCTGGCACTAACATTGGTGGCACGGCGGTGGTCAGAACCCTTCAAAGCAGCAGCCTAAGCAAGGAGGCAAAAATCCAAAGTAAGAACAAGCTATGAACATAAGCAATACAATAGCATTAAGGATGAACTATAAGCCACTTACAGCCTTTTGAACAGTCTCATTTGTCACCCTTGGTGAGGATTTTCTTGAAGCCTGAGCTGCTGCATTTGCAGAAAAGAATGCCTGGACATATGGGAATAGGACACAAAGAGCTTAGTGTAACTCGTACTAGTTATATCATCATATTTCTGTTAGTCACAAGAATAATCTTTTAGGAGTAACATCTCTTGGATTTCTGATGATGACAACAAACAACTTAATACATCTAAATACATCTCTGACCGCAAATCAATTTATTTGATACAGAAAAGCATTAAATGCAGATTGGGTTAAAAACTTTCTAGAAGAACCCTAGTAGCACCATAGATAAACATAAAAAGCAATGAACTTCAAATTCTTAGACACTATTTATGTTTTAAATAATGAAGAAGATGTATGATGAGAAAACTGAGAGATGAGATACCTCATCCTGCTGTCCAGCAAGTGCCGTAGCCAAGGCGTTTACTTCAACTACTTTCTGTGCTGCAAATGCAAGCCACGACTTGATCTCTTTATCCAACTTAGGCTCATTAACTAGATCAACAGCAGTGTGCAGAAGAGAGCAGGAAGTGGATACTACAAGTTTGTCTGCAAAAGCATAAGATAGATGCATTGTTCAGCTTCATGTAAATTAAATCAAAATAGAAATGATAAGGAACCATATTAAAGCATTAATACCTTTGCCAACAATGCCCTCGAGAGCTTTTAGTGTATCGAGGGAAGAAGCAAGATTGTTAGCCCAGATGTTCCTTCCATCAACCACTCCAGCAAAGAGGTATTTTCCAGAAGGGAATCCACCCTTAATCAATTCTAGGGTCTTTGTTCCACGAACCAGGTCAAAACCAAATCCAGTAACACTCTTCAAAGAAGTGAGTGTTTTGTATGCTTCAACTGGAACATCGGCAAAATATGTCTCAACAAGAACATTCAAACCAGATAGAGATGCCTCAAGTGCTGAGTAGGCGTGGGTAAATGCTTGCAATTCATGAGCTCCAAGATCCATCACAAGCTTTGGCTCATCAAACTGAATCCAGCTTGCACCTGCTGCCTTTAGTTCAGCCAGAACTTCCCTAAAAGAAACTAACTGTCAACATAGATTCTCGAGATAGAGACAAATAGTATAACCTAACATCCATCCCAAGAAAAATCATGGAAAAAAAAGTCGGGCACTCACTGGTATACAGGAAGAATCTTGTCAATTAGGGAGAGGAGAGAAAAGGATTTCTCCACACCCTTTGCTGGTTTTGATAGCAACAGGTATGAAACAGGACCAACAAGGACAGGCACAGTATCAACTCCAAGCTGTGTCACAGAAAAATAAAAGATTGTTAGTTAACCAATAAAATCATATACAGACAATCAGATTAAAGAATGTTCCACTGAACAGCAGCAATCAGCACAAGATTCTCAACTCCAATTGAACATTGAATATGTAGCACCACCTATCAATTTCCCTCAATAATGTAAGACATGCTCATAAAGACACTATCCTAGATTGATGTGTCAACAACATGACTAAGGCTCTCGGATGGGACTAAATATTGCATCCTGTAAGAAGGTTTAAAATTGACCCCTGAATCATGATAAAAGTGGGGCTACCAGGATGAGAAAGACAGCTGCTATTCAACCATGATAATTTTATTTATTTGTAACAGAGGAAAATTAGCTAAAACTTAGACTGACAGCACGTATTATGAACTTTCATGTTGTTTTTCTATCAGAGCAAAAAATCCTCATTCTATTACTTTTGATATCCATTATATGAAATTCAAGTTGAATATCCAAGGAAGGATCAAGCTTCCTCATGATCATTTGTCATGCGCAAAGAAAACCACTCAAAAATCAACAAAAAAAAATAGAAAATTACGAATAGCAATGAGAGGATAACTTACAGCCTTGGCCTCCTTGTACTCGTTGACAGCCTTGTGAGATGCATAGGAGAAATTAACTTCTGGTCCCAATTCAGGGACAATGTAATGGCTGCACCAAATTACAATGCCGTTAATATACTGTTACTTTGTTAAACTCCAAACGAAAGAATGATCCAGTATTTTTAAGGAAAAGATTACACTTACTAGTTGGTATCAAACCACTTGGTCATTTCCATGGCTGGGACTGAGGCATTACCTCTAGCCATGGAAAAATAGACATCAAATCCAATCTCACCACCATTCCATCCATATCTTGGAGGAACAGCACCAAGCATGGCTGTAGTGTCTAACACCTGATCATAGCATGAAAAGGTGTTGCTAGGAATAAACTTGATTCCAGCATCAGACATCTGCTTCCAGATGGATGACCTGAGATCAGCTGCCACCTTCTGTAAATCTTCGGCACTGCTCTTCCCATCCCAGAAAGATTCCAAAGCAAACTTGAGTTCTCTCTTGGGGCCCATGCGAGGGTAACCAACGATGTGGGAAGCCATTGCTCTGTTTCAGCATAAGACATTAAACAAAGCTTAGATCCCAATGCACGTCTTAAACAATAGCCAAATTGCTTATAGAATAACAAAGGAATAGCTTCCATAAATCAAGGGTCCCAAACTTCCAATGCTAAAGGATAGTACCATCAAAAACTACATTAAAAGAATGAAAGACAATCCATCAAATCACATATTACAATCGCCAAAAAGAACCCTAAGGGGACAAAAGAATCAGTAAGCTCCATCAAACCTAAACTAACTCCCATGGACACTTCACGAACTAATGATTAAACACAGAATGTTTCAATAAAATGAAACGACAAAAGAGAGAGGTCAAAAGAGAATGTTCATACAGCTAAAGTTCCAACCCCCAAACACGCCTTTTTTTTAATCTAATCAGATGCTAAAAGCGGGAGTGGATTTATCTATATAGTTAACCAAAATTCAGACTTTATTCCATAAAAATCGAAAATTAATGATTCAGATCCCATTTGATTCATAACCGACATAGCTGACATCCAAAAACACAGACACATAAATGCTAGCCATATTGTCTAATCAACTAACACAACTCCCAACAACAAAATCCATTGTTATAATTAATGAAACATAACTTTCATAAATGCATGTCATCCACACGCTTCCAATTCCCATTTCCAGATCTGAATCAAATTCCCACCCGTAATCCACATTCAATCACCAAAACCAACCAACCCCTTTATCGACGATCAAGAAACCAAACCAAAAGTTCGGATCTATGACCATTTAAAGATCCCAACAAAACTAACTTTACAAACCGAAACTCAACCATTTCCTTCGCGAACTCAAAAACAAGACAACCCCATTTGCAAACAAGACCAGATCAAAGAAACAACAAGGTCAAAACAAGAACTTGCAATTTTTTCATCAGATCTACCGAGAAGCGATCCATTCAACAAGCAAACAGTTAGATATTAAAAATGGGATTTCAGAAAAAGGTAATGTGGTTAATAAAATACGGTACCTAACAGAGAAGGAGCGAAAGGAGAAGCGAAGAAGTGAAGGAGGAGAGTGGGAATTGGTGGCAATGAAGGAAGTGGAGTGAGCGAGGCGAAGCGATATGATTCTGAACGGTGCGAGTATGTGATGAGAGAGTTGGTTCATTTATAGAAAAACAGGTGATTAATTTCATATATGCAGCTGCATTACCAAGCAAGCACTTGTAAAAATACATGTTTGATGATTTTTTATATAAAAAATTATTTAAAAAATTCACAAATAATATCAAACGATCCTTAGGTATTAAATGTTATGTTATGGTATCTAAAATTCAAGCCGAATAATTAAAATTTCTATACATACATGGAATAATAATTTTAATTTTATCATTCAACCGTGGCAATAAAATTAGATATTGTAATTTAGCTAATAATAGGAAATTAATTTTTATTTATAGCAAATGATTTTATTTTTTATTTTAAGTTTCTATAACCATCAATGTATCACAAGCTTCACCGAAGTAAATTATAATTTATTGAGTGCAAAAAATCCAAACAAGAGAAATCCATCACCTACTTCTTCAGTCTTTTCTGGGAAATTAGTTGAATATGAGACCTCTTTTGAATCTTATATTTTACATCAAAATAAACATGACCATGACCATACAACCAAGCTCCGGCCTTCATTTTATAATCATTTTCATTGTCACATTCATGAAGTTGGTGGCATAATAGGTGTCTACTTGGAAGCCACTTCCCTACAATGCAATTTACTTAAAGGTGCTTGGAGTTAGGTTAAACCTACTATTTTTGTTTTATATATATATATATATATATATATAATACAATATTTTTGGATTATTTTGATGTGTTAATTTAAAAATAAAAATTTAAAAACTATGTGTTATTTTAATTTATTTTCAGCTTAAAAACACTTTAAAAACATAAATGTTATAATATCCTTCAAAAGCGAGTTGTCAATATCGTCCCGCTTCGCCTGAAAGTTTTGTGCCATTAAAAACCGAGACAAAACGGTGTCATTTTCGCTTCGGTTTTAATTCGACCCGCTCTGAAATACCGATCAATTTCCGGTCGAACATCTCAGTACCGTTCCGGCCTTAAAATCTTTTTTATTTTAATTAACTTATGATTGTGTTTCTAATTTTGAGATTATATTTGTTTAATTTTATGTTTATATTGTATAATTTAAAGTTAATTTATCTTGAATTTTAGTTATGCTTGTTAAATTAATATTTTTTTTCATATATATATATAATTAATTATATATGAACAATACAACTTCAAAACGATACATCAAAATACTCTAAAAACAAAACATTTTGTACCAATAAAAAACCGCAACCAGAGCTGCATTACCTCAAAATAGTACGGTGTGTCATATCTCTTGCCACTATTGATCCACCAACCCTCCACTTTTACACTTATAATTAATGGTTTTTTAAGTTTATCCATTAGTTTTTAAGGTGCGACAAAATTATAAAAAAGAAAAGAAAGACCACCCTAATTTTCATTAGTCATACAATACTGTTATTTTGATGAAGTGGGTGGGTGAGATGGGAGACCCTCTTTAGTATTCACATGGCAGCCTTCGAGCTCTAAAAGTTAAAGGGTCATGGTCATTGGACCGATTATTAGGCTTATTAACCCGGTGATTTATTGATATCAATGTGGTTTTTAAAAATAATATAAATTAATTTTGAATATTTATCTAACAACTTAAATTTTTAAGTAGTTTATTATGACACCGATTTCGAATCTCATTACTCTTATTTTATTTGATAAAAAAATCAAGCACATTGTAGTGTAACTACAACTACGTGCAAGTTTCAAGTCCGAATGACTTTTATTTAAGAGTGTGTGTTAGAGAATAATATAAATTAGATTTTGATGTCTCACTTACTAGTTTAAGTTGTTTAGATGAGATGGTTCCTTAACATGCTATAAGAGTCTTATTAACTCAGTGGTCACAAATTTGAATCTCAACATCTCATTCTATTTGATAAAAATCAAGCACAAGGTAATATGAGCTTGTGTGCAGGTTTCAAATTCAAAGAGTTTTCACTTGAGAGAATGTGTTAGAGAATATAATATAAATCATGTTCTAGAATCTCGTATAACAACTTAAATTTTTAGGTGAGATGATTCATTAACATTAATTTGAGTTATACTTATCTTTTAGATACAAAAGATTGCTTAAAAAAGCACGTACTCAACAACTTGTTACAGCAATCAATGGACCAACAGACGTGGGTTAGAGGTGAAGATAGACATAATTAGCAACCACACTGCATAATGTTTTACATCAAACCGTAGCTGTGAGATCCAAGTCCTGTCAAAGGCCATTTCTCTAAATATAATATTTTTTTACGCATGTATTTCAATATATTTAGCTTTTATCTAAAATATATATTAAAATAATATTCTATAATAGCCCATGTTCTATAAGGCCGAAAGCCCAAGCAGACTTCCTAAACTGGCCTTTTACTCATGATCCTATTTATTAACATTAACATTAAAAAAAAACACATAAATGCATAGTATCCCTCCATTTATGTGTTTTTTTATAAAAAACTTCAATTAAATTTTTCAATATAAAGTTTATATATATATATATATATATATATATATGATATTATTTTAGTTTCATGATTCATTATACGTTTAATAGGTTAATTTAGTTTGCATGAGTTTTTTTCTTTGTATAATTGATTATTATTTTTCAATCTCATTATTTTATAATGTAATGATTAGTGACAAGGCTTTGTAGTTTTTTGAGTTTAATTTCATAAAGTTATATTATCTTATTAACCAGGTGTTTAATAGGTTAACTCAGATTATTTTTTTATATTTTTAATTGATTTTTTTATCTTATTTTTCAACAACGTATTGATTAAGAATTGTGTTTTATAATTTGTTTCAAATCGCTCTGTTGCATTATCAATGTCTCGCTACTTGACTCATGAGTTTGGCAAATTAACTCGAGTTAACAAGGATTATTTTTTGTAATTCATCATTTAACATTGAATTTATTGAAGATTGAATTATATAATTGATTTCAATTTGTTTTTTATAAGGTTATCATGATCCAATGATTTAACACGTGGATTGACTAATTAGCCCAAATCAATCTAATATATTGTCATCTCATTATTTTTATAAAAAATTATCATAAATATTTATTTTGGGTTAAATTATGTTTTTACCGATTATTTGGATCGTCTTTAGACTTATTAAGTTGATTAGGTCATATCAGATTAATCCCTATATAATTTTAAAATAATTTACTCGAAAAACATCATCACCATCTAATTATTTTTATGTTAGAAATTGGATTACTAACATAACACAATCAATGATCTAGAACCATCCAATACATGCAATCAGTTGCAAAAAAAGGATAAACCTATTAAAAGTAACTAACCTCTTAAGAATTGTATAGATTTTTCACTATTAAGGTAAAAATTACATGATTTTTTCATAATAAAATCAATGAAATTCTAAAATTTGGTTTGGAACTACATATGAGTTTCTACCAACTATATAAACATGAAGTATTTACTTTTTTTTTATAGCATGTGTTTATCATGTAATGTAAAATATTTCAATAGAGTAATAAGTTTTTTACGAGGCAAAGAGAGATTAAGTGATTTTCATATAACTGCTTAAGTATCTGTTTGAGAGTATGGTTGCGGTTGTTTTTAAAAGTGTTTTTCGTTCAAAAATACATTAAAATTATGTTTTTTTTTAAAAAAAATTATTTTTAATATAGTACATCAAAATGATCTAAAAACACCAAATTTTATTAATCTAAACTTAAAATTAAAATAAAAATAAAAAAATCATTTTTTAAAAAACATTTTTGAAAAATACTCTCAAACACCCCCTAAATATTATATTTATTAACCTAAACTAATAGAAGGACCTGATTGAGGATTTATTGACATCTTAAGAATCTAAACGATATTAATATTAAGTTGGAGACCTAACTGAAATTATCCTACATGCTGGGGAGTTTCTTGAGGTTTTCCAAAAAAGAAATGCCCCTCTCCTTTCTAATTTCACCCGGGGAAAAAAAATCCCTAATGCATTGATCTTGAAACCCTAATTTCACTTCCTTTCCTATCAACTTCAACAACCATGACGAAGGAATTCGGTGTTCCACCAGTAGTTTTCCCGTCCGGGGGAAACCCAACGGTCGCCGCTGGCTCAAACACCCAGCAACGCCGAGTGCCAACAGCTCCATTCCAACCTCCACGTCCATCAAACTCCGGAATCCCATTCATGTCCTTCGAAGTCGGATCCGCTGCCGCGACCACCTCCGGTCCGATCGGAGGAGTAACCGGTCCAATCGGTGGTGTAGCCAACTTCGACGACGAAGAGCCACTCCTTGACGAACTCGGGATCCACCCAGACCAAATCTGGAAGAAAACGAAATCTATTTTAAATCCATTCCGGGCGAACCCTACATTCCACAAGGATTCGGATCTATCCGGCCCGATATTTTTGTATCTATCGTTCTGTTTGTTTCAATTACTTGCTGGGAAAATCCAATTTGGCGTAATACTGGGATGGATTGTCGTATCCTCGATTTTCTTGTACGTTGTGTTCAATATGCTGGCTGGTAGACATGGGAATTTAAATCTGCACACATGTACGAGTGTGGTTGGTTACTGCTTGTTGCCGGTGGTGATTTTATCGGCGATTTCGCTGTTCGTGCCGCAAAATGGGGCCCTTAGGTCTGGGATTGCCGGGGTTTTCGTGATTTGGGCTACGAGGGCTTGCACGAATTTGATGGTTGCTGTTGCTGATGGTGGAGAGGAGCATCGTGGATTGATTGCGTACGCCTGTTTCTTGATTTACACTCTGTTTTCACTGCTTGTTGTATTTTAGCAGTGATGATAAGTGGGGATGTGAGTCGAAGGGGTGTTTTCGTATTGGTTCGATATTAATTTTTTGAAATGTCTTTGCTGTAGAATTTTTGAGTTTGATGTTAATAATATGTTAGTGGACATTGAAGTTTTTGATCAATTAGTTCTTCTAGTTCCTGGTTTGGGATCAGTGTTAATCTGATGTTTCTTCTCTTCAAATCAAGAAATGGAGTGGAAATTTTGTGGCATTGCCTTGTATTGATCTATATCTAGAGGTGTTGTGTGTGTTAATATGTTCTTTGCGTTCTTTAATGAAAAACTAGGGAGTGAATTTTGGTACCATATGAAGGGAACTCAAGAAACTTAGAACAGTCTTTCTAGAAAAATTAATGAAACACAAAAGCAAAGTGCTAGAAAATAAGTACTAGACAGGGGTATTGTCCATTGATGGCGGATCACTTATTATCTTAGGAAGGAAATTGAGTCAAGGGATGTGATTTTTGTTAAGGATCTGTAGATGCTAAGAGGTAGTGGTGGTGGCAGAATTTGGTAAGGGATCATACTATTAGTTCAGCTCGGATAAGTGATGCATCTTTCGACAGAGGTGAGTTGTTGGCTACTGTAACTCAGAGCCAAACATCACTGATAATGAAACTAGTTAGTGATAATGAGGGGACAGAAAGGGGGTTTGATGCCCAAGAGCATCCTGGTGGTGGTGAACAATGTTTTGGGGCTTTTATCAATTGATCCTACTCTCTGTAGCATTCATGGCGTCTTATTTGGAACTCTAAAAAAATGATGTCTGAGATAGGAGTGGATCCATTCTTTTTAGAAATATTTGAACCGAATTAGGACTCATGGATAGGTTGATTTGGAGATATAATCTGAGATTGTTTCTGTGACTCAACTATTACTAGAAGTTGAGATTGATGCTGATATAATTTAGGCAAGCTTAAGCAAAGTCTAATATAGTAGTTCAGCCTCCTTTACAAAATTTTGTTTAGCCTGGAAAAAAAAGGAAAGAAAGAAAGGAATTCCATGCCAGATTTATGAGACTCGGGATATAAAAGAGACGGAAATAGTAGGGACATAAATATGTTTTGCTAAAGAGATAGAGAAAGAAAAACTTGTTTGGTTGATAAATAGGATAATTTTAAAGCTAGTTTATGTTATTTAGAAATAGAAAATATAGTACTTATTTTTTATTGTTTTTATCATCCTGACTAAACAATACTGATCAGGCAAGCTTTTCGATTATTTGTTTTTTCTGTAAATATCAAAGTAAAGCTACCATCAATGTACTTGACACTGTTATTCCAAGTTCTCCGATTGGTGAACTTTGTCATCGTCCAATGATATTAAAATTACATGCAAGGAGAGAAAATAAATTCATTAACCTCCTCTAACCCTTGAGGATATTTGAAAAATTCCCCAACAAATCAAACCCAGTATTTATTACTTCAACCTTCAAGCTGTCTTAATAGGAGTAATTGGAGATTTGACATGCTAAACATATCCTTTCCTATCATGTTTTTCTTTCTCTATTGATGCCTCTTCCTCTAGTATCCATGCTCATAAGTTGCAGGCTTTAACATGGCCCTGCATTGATTAATCTGTCTTCGTATTGTACACAATTGCAGGTTGATCACCCATTTCTTGTTTTTTTTCTTTTCTATCTTGTCTTTTCTGGTTTACTCCAAGTTGTTACTTGTCCATTACTTGTGCCTCATGGGCAAAACAATTTAAAGCAGTATTGATTCAGTCTTATTTATTTCATTTCGTTTTCGTTTTGGCAGTGAAAACATTTTGTACCAGTTAAAAAAACGAAATAAAACGGTGTCGTTTTTATCTCAATTTAAATTCCAGCTTGTTCCGGATTTTTCAGCCAAATATCAGCCGAAACATTCCGGTTTCATTCCGCCCGTTCCGTTTCGGCTAAATAATATTTTTTTAATAATGAATAATTTTATAATATCAATCATATCTCTTAATTTGACCGTTAAATTGAGTTGAAATTTTATGAGGAGTCTCTTGATATATATATATATATTATGTTAAAATTTCAAAGCAATTGAGAATATAATGATCTTGCGAGATTGATGATGATACTTTCGTAATATTATACATGTTCATAATTTTCTTTAGAAAAATTATTTTATTATGTCTTTTTTAGATTAAATTGCACAGTTCTAAATAATTTTATTTTTGGATTGAAGTAAATTTTTTTGAGTTAATATATTTAATTATATATATAAACAGTATAATCTCGAAATGACACATCAAAATCGAAACATTTCATTCCAATTGAAAAAATAAAGCATCAACTGAAACGAAACGTTGACAACTTGGTATTGAATGCATGGATTCTTCGGATATCATGCTGAAAATCTCTCTTGAAGAGAGTGTTGAGCATAACATTAGAACATTCTGATCTCCATTAACACACAAAGTTTGTTTTTACAAAAAAATATTTTTTTTCTCCAACTTACACTCTCCTACAAAACTCTGCAAAAGATTTTCAGAAACTACTTACGCTTTCCAAGCAAACCAGAGCATAATTGCCACAAGCCGGCCTTCTCGCAGACAAGCTTCGAACACACTACAAGAAAAAGAGGTTGTTTGCAACGGAAAAAATTTCGTTGCAAAAATTAGAGCAGATTAGTAGCAGAATATGTTTAGCAACGGAATTTTCGTTGCAAAACATATTCTGAAAAAACAAATGGATTGCAACAGATTCGCCGCTGCAAATTTCAATAGCAACGGAAAGGCCGTTGCAAATGAAAAATATGTTGCAATGGATTATCCATTGCTCCGATTAAAGCAACCAATGTTCTCTCTCAATTTTCAAAATCAAAGCGTCAATGTTTCTCTCTCTCAATTTTCCAAATCAAGGCGTTAGTTTTCTTCTCTCTCAATTTTCAAAAACAAAGCCTGCGCACGCACCTCGGCAAAACCATTAGTGAACAGTGAAATCAAAATTTGTTTTAGCTCTGTTTCATTAATCTCCACTTTGTCGGCGTCAATCCTCAGCTACCCAATAAAACCATCACCACAACTATGAAGATCTGCTTACTCTGTTGCTTACACTCACGGTACAAAATTGTTAAGTGCTTTCCAGGAGTTGGCCATTTCATTTCCATGTTCTTCATTGCTTAGTTTCTAATTTTGTTGGATCTGTTTGCATTTATAATTGTTAAGTGTTTAAGCAGATGGGTTTTGATTTTGAATGTAAATTGATTAGATTTTTGTTGCTAATTTGGGAGGGGAGAGATAGGTTTCTACACTTTTTGTATGTTTGGCCTTTTGTATATGAATTAAATTTAAGCAATTGTTCTGATCTCAAGAGTTTTCCAGGAGTTGGCCTCTTCCTCCCCAAACTCAGAATGTTGAATATTTACAAATGTGAAAAGCTCTTTATACCTAAAGAGATTCGAAAACTCACATCTCTGCAGGAGCTGGCAATTGTTAGCTCGCCAGCAATCTCTGCAGGAGTCCTTCCCAAAAGGTGATCTACCTCCAAACTTGATGTCACTTGAGATCTTTGGACTAAGATAATATAGTTGGGCGCTTGTCAAAGTGGAACTTGCGAAGTCTAACCTTTCTTGGATATTTAGATGGTGGATGTTGACACTGTAACCTTTCCAGATGAGGAGTGCCTGCTTACTTCTGTTTGGATCGCTTGTTATGGGGTTGCTTGTTATAATGTCTCCTTCATATACACTTGTATTCGTTCTGTAATAAGTAATATTTTAAATTATTGAAACAAAGATGTTATGTTTCTGATTTGCAACCGAATTTATGTAACAAAGATATTCTGTTGCTAAAAACAAAGATGTCTTTATGTAAAACGTCTTGTCCATGTTGAATACAATTTGCATCGGAATTTCCATTGTTGAGCATGATATGCAACGAAAATTCTGTTGCAAATCTGTTGTTAATTCATTTGCAATGGATTATCCGTTGCAAATGAATTTGCAACCGCAGGAATGCAACGGATTACTTTCATTGCAAATTTCGTTGCAAATTAATATTAGCAACAAATTCCTTTGTTATTTCCAACTTATCAAGTCGTTGCTAATTACCCCTTTTTTTAGTAGCGACAGGATCTTAGATGCGAAAGCAATATTACCACCTTCATTACTTTTATCCCCATGTCCTAATTCATCGATCACCCTCCTTTTTATCCTTCTGTCAATTCAAATCAAGTGTTCAACTGAAATTTTGCACCAGTGGATGAACTTGAGCCAACAAATTATGAAATGGTGTAGTAAAGAATCATCTCGTCTAAAAGTTTAAGTTGTTAGATGAGGTCCCATAATATGATTTATATTATTTTCTAACATTCTCTCAAGTAAAAGTTTTTTAAGCTTGAAACTTGCACAAACTCATATTACCTTATGCTTGATTTTTATCAAATAGAATGGGGGTGGTGAGATTCGAACTTGTGACCGCCAAGTCAACAAGGTATTGATATTATGTTAAAGAATCATTTCATCTAAAAGTTTAAGTATTGTTAGGTGAGGATCTAAAATATAATTTATATTATTTTCTAACATGAAAGAGGGTAAGATTCCTAGATGTTTGAATGGTTTTAATGTTAGAAATGGTTCAAATCCACAGTACTTACCCAATTGTCCTCTTCATTCCTTTCAAATAAAATGGGGTGGTGGGATTCAAAATCATTACCACTAGGTCAACAAGGTATTGATATCATGTTAAAAATTGTCCAAATCCACAACACTTACCCAATTGTCCTCTCCATTCCTTTGAATAGAATGGGGTGGTGAGATTCAAACTCGCAATCGTTGGGTCAACAAGGTACCGATACCATGTTAAAAATGGTCCAAATCCACAGTACTTACCCAATTGTCCTCTCCATTCCTTCGTATAGAATGAGGGTGGTGAGATTCGAACTTGTGACCGCTGGGTCAACAAGGTTTTTATACCATGTTAAATAACCATCTCACCTAAAAATTTAATTGTTAGGTGAGGACCTAAAATATAATTTATATTATTTTCTAACATGAAAGAGGGTAAGATTCCTAGATGTTTGAATGGTTTTAATGTTAGAAATGTTGAAAAATTCTATTTGTGTCCCTCATGATACACCCATGTTCTTGATCATGTAAACCCATGACCATGAAGATAGGTCATGGGGATCAATTAATTGATCATGGCTAATTATCTCCATGATGGAAGGAGAAAATTGGAAAATAAATTAGTGAGTGGGGTCCATGATCTACTTATAAATAATAGTTTGTGTACTCCATGGTAGGCATAGATCAGAAGGCTCCTCTTGTAAAATATTTTTTTGTTTTGTATTGTTGTTGCCGCATTGGGAAAAGCTTGTTGCCGCATTGGAAAAAGCTTGTTGCTGCTGCAATTAGGAATTCATTTGATTTTCGTTACTTGAGCAACAATGATCGGAGGTATTTATAATCTAAATTTCCGCTGCTATACGTATTTAGCATTCGATTATATAAAGTATTTCTAACATGTGGTATTAGAGCCTGCCTTTATGCTATTTTGCCTAGTATATTCGTTAGTGATTCTTGTGTATTGAATCATTTATTTTGATTTTCGGTTTATGAAGTAGTGTTTTTATTTTACGTAAATTGTTGTAAATGACAACGTGTGTAACCAAATTATAGTGACAACAAGTGTTACTCAAAATTGAAATTAATGGACGGAGAGGCCACCGGCCTCTCCCATCCCGTGATCAGCGACCCACAAGGGTCGCTGATGAGAGCACAGACAGCCCTTCAAGGGTCGTCTGCCACATAAGGAGGGGCCAGTGGCCTCTCCTTCGTCAACATGATTATTTAACATGAAGGAATGTTGAAAATTTCCATTTAGTGTCCTCATGACACACCCATGTTCTTGATCATGCAAACCCATGACCATGAAGATAGGTCATGGGGTTTGATCATGGGGATCAATTGATTGATCATGGGGATTAATTAATTGATCATGGCTAATTATCTCCATGATGGAAGGAGAAAATTGGAAAATAAATTAGTGAGTGGGGTCCCTGATCTACCTATAAATAATAGCTTGTGTACTCCATTTACGGCTCCTCTCGTAAAATATTTTTTTGTTTTGTATTGTTGTTGCCGCATTGGGAAAAGCTTTTTGCTGCTGCAATTAGGAATTCATTTGATTTTCTTTACTTGAGCAACAATGGTTGAAGGTATTTATAATCTAAATTCCCGCTGCTATACATATTTAGCATTCGATTATATAAAGTATTTCTAACAACAAATGGTCCAAATCCACAGTACTTACCCAATTGTCCTCTCCATTCCTTCGAAGCGGATGATGCGGTTCAAGTTGCCATTAGAAGCTAGTTAAGTTACGCCTCCTATCTCCTCATGATATTGTATTTCTCTCTTGAATTACAAGAATCTCTGAAGGTCATGAACGAGCCCTCTATCTCGATTTTGATGATGAACTCTGAGCTGCATACATTTCACTGATGGGCCTGCAGTCGACCAACCAAACAGTGAAGGGAGACAAATAACTTAGGATGTGTTTGGTATTGCGATTATTGTTATGGTTAAAGTTGAAATAAGCAATTTCATAAAAGTGTTTTTACTTCATTTCAAAATAAACATTGAAGTATTTAGTTAAAACTGTGGTTGAGTTTAAGGTTGATAAAAAACAGTTTTGTATGTTAGGTTATCATGCTTTTTGTAACAGATGTCATTTGTGCATGAGGTTCACACTTCGACAAGTTGTCCAAAAGCAAGTGCCTAAGGTACTGGTACCAACCAACAATGGAAAAATTGGCGACTCAAATTTGTGCAATTGTAGATTCAGTCAAGGAAAATCGGCAGACATGATTGTTGACGAATATAGGTTGGATGATGGATAGTCTAGGCTAGGTAGGAAAATTCGTCAAGGGGCATTGTGTTATCGTCAACGAGAACAAGGGTTGTCGCAAACATTCGACAGTGCAAATGTGAATTCGACAGCAATGGACAATGACAACTTGGCATAGACGAATTCGACATGCATTGTGTTATAGTTCATACAAGTCACGGGGCTTGTGGCTTAGCATGGACATGGGGCTTAGATTATGTACTTTCTAAGTCAATGGTTGACATAGCAAAGACTAGCGGTCGGTGTTGTCAGGTGGACAGGCAGAACATGGATGGTGACAATTATGAACAAGAGTTGTTCTGTTGGCTTCCAAGATCATGGGATCATGGAGGATTATTGCCCACTAAATTCATGGAGATCATAAGGAGAATGTGCCCCATGTGGAAATAAACTCAAAAAGCAGACTGATTTCAAAGGAGTTTTAAATGAGGAATTGAAGGGGCAATTCTAGATCATTCCGAGCAAATGAAGAGTCTATTTCATGTGTCTTTAAGTCTAGTTTTTAATGATGAAGGTTTCAAGTGATTTAAAATTACCTATAATAAGTAATGGTTGTTTCAAGATCTTGAAGGGTCGAATTTAGTGTGTTGTCTTTAAGAGTATTACGAAGTTTAAGAGTTGTTTGTTTAAGTCTATATAAACAAGTAGTAATCTGTTGTAACAATGCAAGAGAAAAAAAGAAGAAAAGTGTTTTATTGTCTCTCTTCCCTTCACCAAAATTAATTTTCAAATATTACACCCCATCGTATCCTCGAAAAATAGGGGTCACTGAGTCGCCATGCAATTGCAAAGTTTTTGCTACGTAGCATACGATTTTTGTGCAAAGTACACATTCATATTGTGTAATCCTTTATTTAGGAGATCAATAAATAAATATTGAGAGTTTTCCACACACAATGTGTGTTTACTTTGCATCTTTTTTGTACTTGTGTATTCCGCTTACTTTGCAATGAAGGAAAGTGTAGAAAACCTACAAAATACTTAGGCCTTGTTTGTTTCAAGGAAAGTGAATTCCCGGAATTCACTTTCCTTGCTTCCCCGTGTTTGTTGGCGGGAAACAACTTTCCTGGAAAGTTGTTTCAAGCAAACAAACATCTGAAAGTTGTTTCGATGTTTAGCAAACACCGAAACCACTTTCGAGAAAGTTTTTTCCATCCAAGGAAAACTTAAGGCTTGAAAAAAGGAAACTGTACTCCTCTGCCAAACATCCGGAATACACTTTCAGTGAGCTAGCTAGTTATTGTTTTTTTTTTAAAAAAAAATAGAAACATGTTAGTATTATTTTTTATATAAAAAAATAATAATTCTGATATTAACAATTAAAAACACAAAACTAATAATTTAAATCTTAAAAATTCTATTTTTTTAATCACCCTAAATTACAATTTTGCATTGAGATTTTGATTTAAAATTAAAAAACTTATTTTAAGCTTTTAAAATTGGAAAAATATATATTAATAATAAGTTTTACTTAAAAATATTTCACAAGCTTATTTCTCTATAATATGATATGACATATATTGTTATATTTTATAAAATAAGCTATGTATGAATATATGATATAATAAAAAATTCATCATTATACTTTTTAGATTTCATTTTTTTATTTTAAGTGATTAAATATTTTATATTAAATATTTTATATATATTAGATAATCTTGAAAAAAATTAATTTATTAATAAATTATTTTTCGATTCATTTTCCATAACATCGCTAAACATCGAATTTACTTTTAGAATTCACTTTCAGGAAACCACCTTCAGAATTCACTTTCAGGAAAGTGAATTCAGAAACCACTTTCCAGGAAACCACTTTCAGGAATTCACTTTCCAGGATTCACTTTCCAGGAAACCACTTTCCAAAGAAACAAACGAGTCTTAGTTAGATAGATAAACACCAGTGAAAAACAAGGAAATGCTACAGTCTAATAGCAAGTCCAATGCAAGAGTTATTTCAAGAGGGGCTTTTACAGTAACCATTCCAAAATCCCAAACTGAATCCAAAAACTACTTTACTAAGTTTTGGAAAATTCCTTTCTCTCTCTCTCTAATTAACAGCTCTCTTAAAAAGCTTCCTTTCCTTGCCTTTATTCTTGTTCTTCTAGTTTAAGTTCTCAGATTCTTTTTTTCTCTGCTTAAGAATAAGTTGGGGGGGAGAGAGAGAGAGAAGATGTTTAATGGGATGATGGATCCCGAGCTGATAAAAATTGCTCAGGAACAGATGAGTCGAATGACGCCCGCCGATTTCGCCAGGATTCAACAACAGGTTCGTTTGTTTTTGTTGCTTTAAGGATAATTTTGATGTGGGCTTGTTTTCATTTGAATAGATTGACGTGTAGTATAGTTCAATTTTGAGGGGAACTGCTTTTGCTCTATGAATTTTGATTTGGTTATTGTTTTAGCCTGGAAAGTTTAAATCTTGGCTGTTAATTTTGTGTTTGTTTAGTTATATTTAGTTGTGTTTGTGATTTTTTGTTGATTTTAAATTATGGGTTTTATTTTTTTTCTTTTCCTTTATTGACTTGGTGAAGATTTTAGACTTTGGATACTGCAATATTAATTCTTTATCTCGGGGTATTGACTTAGATGGAAAATAACTTTTCATTAATGGGTCATTAAGCACTTAAGATGAATAGATTGTAGTGCTGTGGTTGTGTTTAAACATCTAACCTGAACTGAGTTTGTGTAATAGATCACTAGAAACTGGTTGCCAAGCTGGTGTTGTTCACATATCTGGTCGAATTGGTTTTGATTGCAGGTAATGTCTAATCCTGAGTTGGTGAGAATGGCGACTGAAAGTATGAAGAATATGGAGCCTGATGACTTGAAACAGGCGGCAGAACAGTTGAGGCATACGCGCCCTGAAGAGATGGCGGAGATTGGTGAGAAAATGATGAATGCATCACCGGAAGAGATTGCTGCTATGCGTGCCCGTGCTGATGTACAGGAAACATATGAAACAAACACAGCACATATGTTGAAGAAACAAGTAAATTTTAAATCATGAATCAGATGATTTGCTGTTTGTGTGCATTCATTATGTGCATATTGCGTTTTATGTAGTGGTTAAATGTACTGGCATAAATGCAGAAGGGTAACTAGTGTTGATTTTTCTATTGAAGAAGTTGCTGTTTTTGCTTTTATTTTACTTATGTAATTGAATCTCCTTTGGCAGGGTAATGAGCTGCATAGCCAAGGAAAGTTCAATGATGCTTTGCAGAAATATTTGCTTGTAAGTTCTGCATCTTTATCTTATTTTGTAAGTATCAGTTCTTATAGTTGGCATGTCCTTTGGATTTTGAACTGATGAAATTCTTTTCCTCCCTTATTTCTTAGGCAAAGCAAAATCTAAAAGGAACTCCATCCTCCAAAGGCAGAACACTTTGGTTAGCATGCTCTCTTAATTTAATGTCTTGCTACTTGAAAACAAAGCAGTACAATGAATGCATAAAAGAAGGCTCAGAGGTACAACAATCCACTAACAAAATTCAGTTTACATAGAGAACGGATAGTAATAATAATAATTATAACTATTACAATATACATTGTTGATATGAATAGGGTTTGTTCCTTTGTTTGCAAATCATTTTGTTTTTGTGTGAGTCTTTCTTCTTCTGATTGGATTACTGTATCATTTCAGGTTTTGGGATATGATGCCAATAATGTTAAAGCTCTTTATAGAAGGGGTCAAGCTTACAGGGAACTAGGACAACTGGAAGTAAGTTTGTTTGTGAATAGCTTGCAACTGGTAGTAGTGGTTGTAGGATTTCACTGCTTGTTGTTTGATAAGATATCTAATGACTGCCTGATATATGTTAGGATGCTGTATCTGATCTGAGAAAAGCACATGAAGTTTCCCCGGATGATGAAACTATTGCAGACATTCTAAGGTATTATTTCATCTGAAATTCTCAGACCATTGGCTGGGCCAGAAGTTGTACAGTTTGAAATTTACATCCTGTATGGTTTATGTCTTGTTAAAGAGTATGGAGTCTTTTCCATGTTGAGTTTCTAGCTTTAGCTTTTGTATTCTAGCTGTCATGTCCTCAGTAGCTCACTGTTAAGTTTCTTGTCCTCTGATTGATGTTTTGGGAATTCCAAATCTTCTTACCTTCCTCTGTGCTGTATATAATGTGTTAGAATTTCCAACAAAATTTAAACAATGGTGCTAGTGTTTAACACGACATGTTGATTGTAAAGTTAATTGTTAATACAGGAATGCTGAGGAAAGATTGGCTCAAGAAGGTGGCCATCATGCACCAAGGGGTGTGTTATTTTCCTTTATTTTTTCTTAATGCTTGGCTTTCTTCAAATACACTTAAAAGTTGCATGTTCCACTTTCAAATTCTCAATTGACAATTGATTTTCACTGGTTTGATAGGAGTGATAATTGAAGATATAACTGATGAAGCTGAGACTGTCACCTCTGAAAACCTTAAGAGTTCATCAACAGGGTATCAAGTGAAGCAACCACGGGAAAGTGCTGATATATCTAAAAGTGGAAAGGGAGGTCATAATGGGAGTTCAGAAACTAATTTAGAGGCCTTGGAGGCTTTGAAAGATGACCCGGAAGCTATGAGGTTATTTTTAATACATCTAAAAATTGCTTGATTCTATGTGTTTATTTTATGGCACTGGTATTATCTTTTCAACTCCCATCATGTCTCCTTTCTAGAGATTGCACAGCAGATATCTTAGATGGAATGTTAAGTTTTTATTCCCCCTAGGGATCAATTTGTGTTAATCGATCTTCTTTTTCATTGGTGTACGTTACCAGAATTTGATTTCTGCAACGGAGGATTACATAGAATTTTAATTGCAGTCTCTCCTTCAAAACAATTGCTGCTATATTTAGTTGTATTGGTTACAAAATATCCCTGATTTTGGGGTTGCTACTGTAATGGAAATTATTAGTAAGTTTGACATGGAGTCAGGGCAAACTTATGAAATCATGCCTAATTTGTTTTGATTAATGAAATAACAAGACAAGGTCAGTATGCCTAATATTTTTCTGCCTAAGGCTGGCGGTTGTTTTCTTGCGGCAGTGTAGTTTTCTTTTGCTGTCAATTAACCATAAAATTAGATATTAAGCTTGGTTGTTAATCTGTTTTGATTGTAGGTCATTTCAAAATTTCATATCTAATGCTGATTCTGAAACTTTGGCTGCTTTAAGTGGGGCAAAAGCTGGAGAGGTGTCTCCTGACATGTTTAAGACTGCCTCAAATATGATCGGCAAGTTGTCGCCTGAAGAGCTTCAAAGAATGCTTCAAATGGCTTCCTCATTCCAAGGAACAACTCCTTTTACTGCAGGCAGATCTTCGGAAAGCAGTTTTAATGGCTTTAAATCTGGCGTGGTTCCTCCAAATGTGACACCAGACATGCTCAAAACAGCAAGTGATATGATGAGTAAGATGTCACCAGAAGAGCTTCAGAAAATGTTTGAAATGACATCTTCGAGAGGAAATGGCCCAGTTCCAGCTGCTGCTGCTTCAGCTTTAAAAACTGACAGATCAAGTTCAGGTGTTAGGTCAAAACCAACAGAAACTCAAGAAAAGTTTGCTGCTGATGGAAATAATGGGTTCGGTGAAACTAGTTCTTCAGGTGATTTCCTTACAAGAAGAAATGCACCTCCATCAAGCTTTCTTGCCTCAACTTCTGATATTCAAGAACAGATGAGAAACCAAATGAAAGATCCAGCTATGCAGCAGGTATGGGATATTCTTGCCTTTGTGTAGCTGAATTATTGAATTCTTATCCCAACAAGATTTCCTTTTTCACACCATAGAATCTCATTATTTATTTGTCATTTTGAAATGCATGGATGTACTTTCAGGTTTCCAAGACATGTATTATTTGCAATTCAAAATATTGTTTTTAGAGATTGTTCTGACTCTTATAAATGTCCTGCCGAAAATTTCCATGCTACATCAAAGAAAGGCTTAGAGATAATTTGAACTTTTGTAATATACATCGCACGATATTTTCTTGTTAAAAAAATGTAAAAACAATATAGGAATACTATATAAATGCATGGCTGTTTGTGTCTGTGTTGTAATGTCTTGTTGCTTGCAAATTGGCAGATGTTCACGACAATGATGAAAAATATAAGCCCAGAGATGATGGCTAACATGAGTGAGCAGTTTGGAGTAAAACTTTCTCGAGAAGATGCAGCTAAAGCTCAACAGGCCATGTCATCGTTATCACCAGAGGACTTGGATAAAATGGTACCTTCTTTGCCATGCTCTTTACTTCCAATGAAATTGCATGCTTTTCTTTCAAGACCCCAACCTGGTCCAGCTTTTATATATAAAATTTAACTGGGGTCAAATATTTTTATTTGTAATTTTCTCTCACGTATTACTTTTCTACTTAAAACTTTTAATTTCATTACACGTTTGTTCTGAAATAATGGTTCATGAGTTTCATGGTTATGACTTTTCTTATGACTGCCCCACTTCATTATGAATATATAATGATTTTTTCCCATCAATCGTTGCTTCAGATGCGATGGGCTGATAGGATCCAAAGAGGAGCTGAAGGTGCAAAGAAGGCAAAGAACTGGTTACTGGGACGACCTGGCATGATCCTTGGCATTTGCATGTTGTTCTTAGCCATCATCCTCCACCGGCTAGGCTTCATCGGGAGGTAGGGCCGGAATAATAACGTTGATTCACCATTGCAATGCCCTACATGTTCAAACTGTTAGGGGGTTAGTGTCATCAAAACACCATGCGAATCTGAATCTTTGATGCGAGGACAGGAAAGTATTATGAGGTTAGAGATGAAGGGAAAACCCTAGAGATAAAGAGATAACGAGGTGGCGGGGCGGGGTAAATGTATTCATTGGGTAAAGAAGACATCAGTATCATGATTTCGTTATTTGATTTCTTGGAGATGTCGGCTTTTACATCATGAAGAGAAGATCCAAAGTAACTGAGAACTGGTGTCCACTAACTCGATTTGCATGGCGTGAAGTGCACGCAATGAGAATTGCAAGATTTCATTTCGAGGATATGGACTTTCTTGTCAGCAATCCACTGAAGAAGACTTGTTGACTTGAAAAAGGCTAGTTTTCAAATTCATCGTCAGGGTTTAAAAAATAATTCACATGACACCGATGGTTCACTCTTGTTCTTTCAACGTCCCACAAATGAGCTTTCTCATTCTAATGCCTTGCAATCCTCTTGTCCTTACTTGTTATATTCTTGATTTATTTTTTCTTATGAATTAACATTTTTTTTCTATTTAAATGTATTGTTTTCTTTAAAAAAGTATACCAAAATACAACGATCTGACCATCCATTACCACCCTCGACACCAATTTCTATAATTTGTTGCTCATCATTTTTTTTCTTAACAAAATAGCACCAAAAATAAATAAAAATAACAAATCACACAAGACAAGGCAACAAAATCTCTAATTTTACCTTCCATTATACCTAAAATAACTCTCGACTTTTCTGTGTTTTTTAATCCAAAACCTCTCAAAATAAATATATGAATATTTATAAATACTTTTAATAATATATTATATTTTTTGAGTGAAAAATATTTTAAAAATTAATTATTATCACGACTTTTAAACACCCTAGTAGCATGACTTTTTTTTTATATCTAAATTAATCATGTATATTTACAATAATTCGAAGACTTGTTTATGAGAAAATCCAAATTTTAGCATCATCACCAACCTATCATTTCAGCATAATTATTAACATATCATTATTCACAAAGTGCCCAGGATCACCATTACTTCCACAAATTCAAAATAATAATAACCGCCTATTTTTTTATACAGAAACTAAAATCATAATTTATTCTTTTAAATTCACCATGAACAATGCAAGAATCCAAATTCTAATATGTAAAATCATAAACTGTTTAATTAATTAACACATTAATAATGATTAAGTTTTATTTTTATCGTATCTTAAATCGAAAACTTGATATATTAAAAATAATTTAATAATTCACAGATATCTGCTGCGAGGTAACAAACACGTAATTAATCCTTTCCACGGCCTTTTTCTTTCTTTCTTTCTGATTTTAGGGGGTCAACAAGAGACCAAATCATTTATCAATAACAAATTAACAGAAATACCTAATCAAAGCTATGGAAGAAGAAAAACTCTTCTGTCCGCGTTTTAAAAGAAAAAAACCCACCCCTTTACTCGCCTTGCCTCTCGTTTCCTATCCCCACTTCTTCAGCCATCTAAATCTGATCATTCCCTTATTAATACCTCCTCTTTGATCCGTTTAATCTCTCTCAAGGTTCCGAACTGAGGGAGGGAGGAGAAAGAAACCCCCGGCTTTCTTGCCTTTTCTTGGCTATCAAAAAATGGCTTTTTTTACAAGAACAAGCTGTGCCCTTTCTTGAAACTTTGTTACATATCTCCTGAAACCCATTAATGCCCAGAAGTTTCCCATTTCAAGAACCCAGGAAAAAAGAGAGACTGGGGTGGTTGACCCAGTATGATTCGACACGGACTTCTTCTGCGATCACCTTCTTCGAGTCGAAGGGTGCAGCCTTTGTTGAAGGAAACGACAGGGTCAAAGATGGTGCCGGGAGGAGATAGGAGGGAGAGGAATCTGGCAAGGGCGAAAACGCGGAGTTTTGGTGAGGTGGCAGGTGGTACGGCGGCGGGGTGTGCGGCGGTGTGTTGCTGCTGCCCATGCACGTTGATAAACCTCCTCCTTTTAGCCGTTTATAAGGTGCCGGTTTGCCTATGCAAGAAAGTCAAGAAACGACAGCGTTTGAGAAAAAAGCAGAAAGAAAGGTCCCTGCTGTCTCGCGCAAGCAGTGGTCTGTCCAGGGAGGAGGGATGGGGGAAGGAGGTTAGGGAGATTATGGAGAAAGGGAAATGCTGTGATCATCATAATCGTGATCCTAACGGTGAAACTGAAGCCGTCGATTTGGAGAAGGAAATGTGGGACCAGTTTAACAGTACTGGGTTCTGGAGGAGCCCGTCTCGAAGAGGTACATGATGGAAGATGCCACACTGGTGTATGGTATGGGATTGTACAATGATGGTGGGAAATGGTAAAATCTTCGGAGGCACTGAACCTGATAGTGATAGATTACGGGAAGGGTAGAGATGTAAACTGGGTTTTGTTTGTGGTCCATTGTGATTTCATGGAGTTTAGCTTACGTGGGGCTTTGATCGATTGTCCAGGGTTCATTCATGGAATGATGGAGCATCTGGGTTGGGGGTTGAATGTTATTTGACAGTTGATTGAAAGAGATTCCTGTATACTATGAAATCCAAATCCGCCATTAATAGACCTCTTGGATCCCTGTTTTTATTATATTTGGTGTTCTTCATTTGTTTGTGCCCTTTTATGTTCATTTTGATTCTGGGGTTTTCTTGTTTTTGTGATGAATGGAGTCAATAATTCCATTTTGGATACGAGAAATTGATGGCTGGATCTAGGTTTCCACTGTTATTTTTGTGGGTGTTTGGTAGTGAGATTGACCAGAGATTATAAAAAAATTGTTGTTTTATTGTTTGATTAAGATAGAAAAACTGAAAAAAATTGGTTTATGAGCTCTTTTTCTTGCCTCTTCTTTGTATAATTTTTTAAAAATGATGGGAATAATATCATCAGTTTTTCAAAGTCTTGACTTGTGATGGGGATCTCCACATTTTAATACAGTCCCATGATTTCTGCCAAAATGATGGGAGTGCTGTTATGAAGTGTTTCGCATCTACTTTTAAAAATATTTTAAGAAAATGATTTTTTTATATATTCTAAATTAAAAAATTTAATATTTTTAAATTATTTTCATGTAAAAAATAATTTATAAAAATAAAAATAAATTATTTGGAAAGCTAGATTCGACCGTGGCTTCGAGTTATTAGAAATCATTCTACAGAATCTGTGAGTTGCGATTAGAAATACAAGGCATAAGTTTCACTCATATCAGTAATTGATTAATAATTTTAATGTTAAGTATGTTTAATTAGTGTCAAGTTAAATATAGATAAATACAAAGATGATAGATAAAATCATATCTTATCTAATAAAAAATAATGAAAATTAATAGATTATTTTTTTAAATTTCTTCTCCCCTCTCTTCTGTATGTGAATATCCATCAGCAAGCACTCCAAAAGTATTCAGGTCGAATACAATTACCATATCAACCAAGTTGTAGCCCGTGGGCTTAGAAATGGCCTTTGACGGGCTTTTTGTTTTTTTATCTAATCTTTAATGGGCCTGTAAATGTCCTTTTTGATCAATAAAAGCATTGTTTGATTTAATGTCCTTTTCTTTAAAAATGCTTTTTTTTTTTAATATTGAAAACCATAACATATCGAATCAGTCTAGATTTTGCAGCTTAACCAGTAAAACTTGCAAAGTGGATTATGAGCTCCGCTAAACTTAAAAATTTTATTTTTCAAAAATATTTTTTTATTTAATGATATAATGACAAAAATCAAAGTTTGCAAAAATTAATCAGTAATCAAATATTAAAATATTTGTTTAAAATTACAATAACTTTATAGAAAATAAATTAAAATTAAAATTAATAAAATATTGAATGATGAAATCTGAATAAATAAAATAAAAATATAATTAAAAAAGAGAAAAGTTTTTTGAAAAAATTAACACATAACACTGGGTTAGATAATAAGCTGAAATGGATGAGGACCCTATCCAGTTTCTTCTAAGAGGTTACCAATTAGTCTCTAAGGGCCTCTTTTGGAGGGAGGGTTGTGGTTATTTTTAAAAGTATTTTTAATTTAAAAATATACTAAAATAATATTTTTAAAATCATTTTTGATATCACATCAAAATAATTTTAAAAATAAAAATAAAAATAAATATAAATTTTAAGAAAACTACTGAACAACCACTCTTCCAAAGAGCTTCTAAACCCCACCGTATCCAATGCATTTACACGGTAATCCTTTTGAAAAAGCAAGTTACCAATTAGGAAAATAAACCACATCATATCCTTGTTTTTTACTGCTAAAATTGATTTCTTTTATATTTAAATTATTTTTAATGTTATTGAATAAATTATATATTAACATCGAAAATATATTTTAAATGATAAAAAACAAAAAATATTTTGATATATATATTTTTAAAAATATTTTAAAAGCAACATCACAAAATATGCTTTACAAAACTACAAGCCATGTCATCAGTGGTACCCAAAGGCCAGCCCAGAATCATCAAACACCACTTGATTACTTGAACCCATATCATAAATGTTCGTTGCTTCAGTTTCCCGGCATGAGTAGCTGTAAGTACAAAGTATTATAAAATTCTCTCCAAAACCCTAATTCACCTTTTGTTTTTACCATAACAGCCACCACCACCACAATCCACACACCCTCTCCCTCCCACTCCAAAATTTATTTATTTTCCTTCACAAATTCACTTCGTTGTCAAAGTCACTCAAAACCCACCAAAGCTTCAGTCTTTTTTATTTTTCACCACCAAAGTTTGCTGCTTTTCTCTTCCAGTCATCTCAGTTTTCTACGTCTTTGTCAAATTCAATCAAAGCTACTTAGTCGATCTTGACCTCCAAAATCATCCCTTTCTTTCTTGTCTTATTTCTCTTACCATAAAATCCGTTTTCAATTTCAGAGTCAGCAGCCTGGAATTTTTTTTCAACGTGCTCTATACTAGTTGGATTTTTCTGTTGTTGCTTCAATGGCAGAAGACAGGAATGGGGACCGAAGCGAAGAGAGTGATTACACTTCAGAAGATGAGGGAACGGAGGATTATAGGAGAGGAGGGTATCATGCTGTGAGAATTGGTGATACATTCAAGAATGGGAGGTATGTGGTGCAAAGCAAGCTTGGTTGGGGTCATTTCTCTACTGTTTGGCTAGCTTGGGACATTCAAGGATCGGTATGTTTTACGGCCTTTTCTTTTCTTCTTTCTCCTTTAATCAATAATTGATTATTTTTTTTGTATTTATTCTGGAATCGAAGCGCCATTTTTTATGTTTGGATTTCCCTTAATGTGCTGTACTAAAGGCACCTTTTGTTGCCAATGAAGATCATGGAAAGAAATGTTAGATTTTGAATCGGATAGGATAGTAGGGTTTGTTTAGTCTAAAACGAGGTGAAAAAGAAAAGAGAAACGACAGTAAGATGACGGTATTGTAGTTATTATAAACTACCGGGGGGTATGAATTGGGAATTTAATGGAGGTTGTAGACGCACAACATTGAATTTAGTGTTTTTTTTAGTTTTTTTTTTCTGTTCTTCAATATTTAGTTTATAAGGTGCTTTATTTGATAATTTCATGATTGAGGAAGTTGTCATCAGTATTTATTGTTCGGCTACGTTAACAACATGAGAAATTCATTGTTTGTAGCGCTACATAGCTTTGAAAGTTCAAAAGAGTGCTCAGCACTACACCGAGGCAGCGATGGATGAGATAAAGATTCTCAAACAGATTGCTGAGGGAGATCCTGATGATAAAAAGTGTGTCGTCAAGCTTTTGGATCATTTTAAGCATTCAGGGCCTAATGGACAACACATTTGTATGGTTTTTGAGTACCTGGGAGATAACCTTTTAACCCTTATTAAGTATAGTGGTTACCGCGGGGTTCCTCTGCACATGGTCAAAGAGATATGCTTTCATATGCTAGTGGGTTTGGATTACCTGCATCGCCAGCTTTCAATTATACACACTGATTTAAAGCCTGAGAATGTCCTGCTTTTCTCAGTGATTGATCCATCAAAAGATCCTAGAAAATCAGGTTCTCCTCTTATCCTTCCAACCAACAAGAACAAAATTGTGTCTGAACCTAGTTCTTCGAAAGAAATTAAGAGTTCAAACGGGGATTTGACAAGGAATCAAAAAAAGAAAATTCGAAAGAAGGCAAAGAAGGCAGCTCAGAGTTGTACACAGAAAGAAGCCTCTTTGGAAAATGATGCTGATCCCAAGACAACTAGTCTTGAAGATTATAATGCTGATGTGAAATCAAATGAAGATTCTGTCGAGGAGCAATCAAATCGTTCTGTGATCAAGGATGATTCAGCAAACAGTGATGGACAGAAGGATGCTTGTCAAGCAAAACGCAGTAGAAGGGGGAGCCGCTCCACAAGGCAAAATCTTTTGGCAGCTGCTGATCTAAAGTGCAAATTGGTTGATTTTGGAAATGCTTGTTGGACGTACAAACAGTTTACAAGTGATATTCAGACAAGACAGTATAGGTGTCCAGAGGTTCTTCTTGGATCTAAATACTCTACTCCAGCAGATCTATGGTCCTTTGCTTGCATTTGTTTTGAGCTTGTCACTGGTGATGTCCTTTTTGATCCTCACAGTGGTGACAACTATGATAGAGATGAGGTACGTGCAGATGCTGCAATCCTTACCCTTTTCATTGCTTCCATGCATATGTTTAGTTAATCAATAGCGCCTATTTTTGCTTTGTGGATCAAGCTTACCTTCCCTTGTTTATTTTATTTCTGCTTTGTTCTAACTTGTCTAGATAATACTTACAGGATCACTTGGCATTGATGATGGAGCTTCTAGGCATGATGCCGCGCAAGGTAGGAGTGACGTGTTCGATTGCATGCTTATTTGCAAGATCATCTCTTTTCTGGATAAACTGAATGAGACCAAAATTAGCAGTGCAGTATTAGGCTTTTATGTACTTGCTGTGAACATTTACACTGTGCATACTTTCTTCAGATTGCGTTAAGTGGTCGCTATTCTCGGGATTTCTTCAATAGATATGGAGATTTGAGGCATATTCGGAGGTTGCGTTTTTGGACTCTTGCTAAGGTGCTTATGGAGAAGTATGATTTCAGTGAGCAAGATGCTAATGACATGACTGACTTCCTTGTTCCAATACTTGATTTTGTGCCTGAAAAGAGACCGACAGCAGCTCAATGCCTTAGTCATCCATGGATCAGTGCTGGTCCTCGTCTGCTTGAACCTTCCATGCCAAGTGTTAAGCACGAGGCCAAAGATGGGAATACATCTGAAATCAAGGAGAAGGCTGAGAGGGAGGCTGTGCAAGCTGGAGTAGGAAATATAGTTATTGATGGCGCTTAAAAAAAATCCAAAGAACTGCAACCTATGGAAAACCCTTCGAAGGTGACATGATATAATCCCCAGGTGGTGTTTAATACCAAACTTTTCACATGTACCTTTGTTAAAAGCGGCTTGCAATCTTCTGAGGAACACCAGCTTCCCAATTTCATTTGAGATCCATCCATGTGCTGTGGAATGTGATTCAGGAATCATCAAGTCGTAGTCGTGTGGTTGATTTGCCAGTTGAATGTTCCAGTTTTGGAAAAGAGGCTCTCACAGGTGCTCAAACTAAAAAACACACCTCCCTCTATTTGACTCTGCTTTGATTTTTCTTTTTCCACAAGCATTGTTCCGAGGGTTTATAATGTATCAGAGGCTTCTAGATTAGCCGTGTTATTTGGAGACATGACATGTTGAGGTTTCAAATGTACATTTCATTGGATTGCATTTGTTCTATTGATTTATCCACCTTGATAAATCATATATTTTATTTTCTATTACCATGTCAGTGTTCTTGTTGACATAATGGTTAAGGTTTGGTGTTTTTTTTCCTTCCCTTTGAGATTAAGGTACTGCCTTCAAATATGGCAGCACGACAAGGCTGCCAAGTGGATGGAGGAGTCGCCTTCATTGCAGGAGCTCCAAGGCTAAGATAACAAAGGGATAAAAAAAAGAAAAGCTGAAATCTGATAACTCGACATTAATCTTTGAAGGGGGGAAAGAAAAGCAGAAGCCTCCACACTTGCTGCAGGGGATAGATCCTTAAAAAACCACCAGCATATCGGTGAGACATAAGATAAGGAGCTAATGGAGTGCACGGATCAAACAATTTGGAATCTAATGTCCTTGTCAATGAGAATCTAGAAGGTAGCTGAATCAAATTAGTTAGCAAGAAAACCAAAATGATCGAGTGAAGTAATATCCAATTTTAGTGCACTTGTTATGTAGAAATTAAACTCCTGATGCCCCAATGTTCCAATAATGAACTGAAATGAGATCAATCATATACTCAAACCAAATTTATTTTCAAGACATAGATTCAGGGATGTCAATCTTATTCTGTTTTGGTCAAAATGACTGAAATATTTTGTACCAGTTAAAAAAAAAAACAAAATGATATTGTTTTTATTTTGGGTTAAATTTCCAGTTATTCTGGATTTTTCAGCCAGGTTCTGTCCAAAACATGTCGGAATCATTTTGCCTATACCGTTTCGGTCAAATAATATTTTTTTTTTAATAATAAATAATTTTACTATATCAATTATATCTCTTAATTTGACCGTTAGATTGAGATGAAATTTTACGAGTCTCTTGACAAATTTATATATATTATGTTAAAATTTCAGAGCAATCAAAGAATGTAATGACCTTGCGAGGTAGATGATGACATTCTCGTAATATTATACATGTTTATAATTTTACTTAGAAAAATTATTTTATTGTCTTTTTTTTAGATTAAATTGTACAATTCTAAATATTTTTATTTTTTGATTAGAACTAAAATTATTTTTGGATTAGTATATTTAATTATATATACATAAAATACTTTAAAACCGAACCAATTCTAATTAAAAAAAGAGAGGGCGTTGACAACCATAATAGATACAATACCTGCACCGTGCAATCAACCAAGCCTGTTTCTTGCTTCATCTTGCCATCATACAGAGTTCGGTCAAGACATGCTCTTTCCAATTGATGCCATAATCCACTGTGATCGCAAAATTAATGAACTTCTTATACAAGACTGCCCAGAATACTCCTTTGAATATAGTGTTTTGCTGTAGTAGCCAGCCAGTAAATGGACATTCATTTTTCATTTGGGGCATTGAAATTTTTGAGTGCACCTGTTTAATAAAAAATAAAATCCATGCACGCTGGTTTCCCCAATTTTCATGGTGGTTTGCCACAGCACGAGGAGATTGTCAGCACAGGCACAAGAACCATAACTCAGATTTGCAGGATATTTCAAGAATAGGAATACATCTGCAAAAAATTCGCAGTTGTCTGAACAATAAGTCTAAGAAATCACAAAAATTCTTCAATCAGGGGCTGGTAGAAGAGCTTATATGCCTCCATAACTTCAAGATACCACATTGCTTCTCGATCCGGATATGCCGAAAGATCAACCATCTTATGAACCTAAAATTCGAAAAATAAACTGTTATCCACATTATCAATGTATTCTTTGCAAGAATTTGACAGCAAATAGGCGGATCAATTCGTGAATTTACCTTAACCATAGGGGTCTCGCCAGGACGGACAAAGTACCCTCCAATTACCATCACATAAATCCCTGTGCAGTCCAAAATTCAAAAATACACCCAGGAAAAACACAGCGGCCAGTGCTAAAATGAGCCAATATATGCTACGGTGCGCCAAAGAAAACATGATTAGAAAGGGAAGATTGATACCCAAGTCCCAGTGACGGAGACGGAAGTCGGCGGAGAGGCAAAGCTCGATGACGCCAGTGCCGTCATCCAGAAGGAGACGGCCTTCACCGTCGTTGGAGACCAAAATCCCCTGGAGAGCAACAACAGAAAGGAATTAGAGAAGGGAAGTGGAAGAGGGGTAAATGGGGGAACCGCTAAAAAGAGGAGGAGGAACCTGTAACCAGGCACGTTGAAAGAGAATGCCGCCGAGAGTCAAGGCGTTTTGAGAAGGAGTCTCGCTGGCGTCTTTCAATTGGACGCAGAGTAGCTTAAGCGCTGCTAGACTGTAATCCATCTCCTGATCTCCACCGATTCCCTCTCCTCTCTACTCTACTGTGTGGGCGAGTTATTCAAACGTTATTTTGCTCGCAGGACAAATGAAGATGCTGGGTGAGGTGCGTTTAGTACCTGTAATTGTTCCTAATTACTATTTTGGTCCCCTTACTGTAATTTCTCTTCATGCTGGACCAGTCACATTTTCAAGCTTACTGTTTTCTCTCAAACTGTACCCAAGAAAAAATTCTTAAATCTATATGGCAGCTCAGTCTCAGTGATTGAAAACGGTGAGATAAGAGCTTGTGGGACCATTTCCAGTATTCATGTGACTCCTCGTACAAAAGTTATGATCTGCGTTCAATCCACGGCACGGCACTTCTGATGCAAAATCTCCATTCCAATATCTAGTCAATAACCTCAGGATGATCGAAAGGATGTGTAAATATGATGCCTTCGTTGTCCGCTCGCTGTTTCGCATATGCCTGTGCTTCGTCATAGGATTCCCCAAAAAGAACAGCTGTTGCATGAAATTCTCAGCAGCCTTCCACTACATGAACTCAAGCTGTCTGTTTAAATTCTCAGAGAAAACACAAGTTTCAGTTGCGGTGAAAAATTATCCTACTTTGGTTTCAGGAGTTGTCAGAGAGGCATGACAGTGGCGGCATCGCAGCATAGTTTTTTTGCAGCTTATGCAACTCCTTGAGCATGGCTCCCTGCTGACGAACAAACAACTCCATCCATTTTCCAACTGTTCCTTGGTAAGATTGGTCATCATGCTATAAGCTCCCCTCAGCTTGAAGGAGAAACCTATGTTCATCATAAATTGCACAAGGATACATAGCAAGTCTATTTAACATTTGGTAAAGATTAGGTTAAACTAGATTTCTAGATACTGATACTCGTGGAATGATTATGCTTAATTTTTTATCTAATCGTTTCATCAACTTGGCTGGAACCAAAGTGGGATAAACATTCTCCGTCATTATAAATCATAGCGGTGCAATCGATTTTCACCATATTTTGAATTTATTTTATTCTAAATTAGATTTTTCTTTTGGTGTTTTTGGCTTTGAATACTGTAGTTGTGATCAAGGTCGAGCGGGTTCTTTTAGTTTGGTTGATGAATAATAAGATTGATACGATGTGCTTGAATTTTATAATAATTATCGGTTATTAAATTTCTCACTTAAGAACTTATAGTGTTTATTGTATGGATATATTCCACCTGTACATCCTTAAATCTCTACCAAATTTCAATAATATCACATATTTAAAAAGTAAAAAAGAAAAAAACATTGTAACAAGTACTATACAGGTGGAAGTGGGGTATTGATGGAAGAGACTTATTTCATTACTCTGCATCAGAGTTCAAGTCCCATCATATACGCATGTCATCCCGTGGTGTCTTACACGCTCACTGAATTTGCAGGACCGGACACCCCATTGTAAAAAAACTATAGCAAGGAAACTCTTGCGTTATGGTAAATTCTGGCGGTGTCAACATGTGCATCATATTCATAGCCGAAGATTTATCCTGTCAGACATTCTGAAGATGTCAGAATGAACTCTATCACCTCCGATTTCGGCTCCAGTGGCCCCGGCAGCAACTCTGAGGACATCTTCAATTAGAGCAAAATTTCCCATAATGTCCACGTGTGCTCCACTCTCCAGACCCCTCCCCTCTAGGAGGCTAGCTGGTGGCTTGTGCCGATATTCCCTTATGTATGTAGCGATGCCGGATGGATTGAACCGGGTTCTTCCTCTCCACCCTTTAGCACACATGAAACCAGCACTTATCACCGGCACAGTCTCATCGCCATCTGTTAAGTGTACTCCACCGCTCAGGCAACTGTCCTCATCTCCGTCAACTGAGCTATCAATCCGGAATGGAATGCTCCTGCACCTGTCATTCGGTGATAGCTTGTAGACGTAAGATCTTTCAGTGGGGATTCCAACGCCATATGAGCAGTATATCTCAATATCTGGTGCATCAGGCAGCCTGAAACAGAATTCCAACGTTTACACCATTAAGAAAAATCTCAGATAAAGGAATTATAGTAGACAATGATAGAGGAATTTCAGAGAAAAGTAAATGAAGAATCCATCCACTTCATCAAAATAATGTCTTCTATTTAAGAACGTATACGGACGATGATTTCGAAACGTGAAAAAACACTCTGCATGGATGGTCAAATGAAGAGGGACAGAACAGAAGGATAGTTATACTCACTTGGTCTCTAGCGGGTTAGACCAGTGCTTGTAACGAGCATATTTAGGATCATCAAGATTGTCGGCTATCCCATAAGATAAATGACTATCAACACGTTGCATCATTTTTGGAGCCACAAAGCGGAGTAAATCAAGAGCAGTTCTGGCTGTGTAAGGTTTGTTTTCTGCAATCTTTCGGATGGTTTCCCTGCACATCTCATCATATTCAGTCCAGACCTCTCCTCCACATGATGAGTTAGTGTTCTTGTTGGTTCTTGTGCCCAAAAATTCCTGTTGAAGTATCTTTATCAACACCCATTTATGCAAATGAAAAGAACATTTCTCCAAAATCAAATTTAAGGATCACTTGATTTCCACTGTTATCAAACAGGGTCTAATAAGATTGATAATGAATGGAAACGAATTTCAATCAGCAAATTGATACAGGGGCATTTCCCCTTACAGATGAATACAATCTTTGAAGCCCAAAAAGTTTGGATGCAAGTAAAGGCTCTCTCTGTTCTCTCGTATGAAGCTCTTGTTTTGTGTTAAGTGCATATGCCACTAAGTGGTCATCAATTCTCTCTCAGGGAAATGAAGAATATGTTTGCGCATAGGTGGGAGCCTTACTGCAAGGATATAGGCCTCTTGTGAAAATGAGAGGTATTGTATTAAGGATGGTTAAGAAGATGTAACATGGATCAGACGAAGGATTTCACGGATATTTACCTCATAACCTAGCAAACTCTCACAGTTTTAAGTGACAAGATCAGTAAAAGAATACCTTTGTATCAACTGAGGGGAGTTGCGAGGATGGTAACTGCAATGTTTCCTTCCCGAAAGAAATGATCCTTCCATACTTATTTGATTCTTTCACATGAAAATCCATCTTCACATCACTGCCATTTGTATCCTTGTCACCTGCAGAAACTTGCAAGTATCTTTTCTTTGATAAATCACAAGCATACCCCTCTTCAGGAGACCAATCCAAATTTCCCCAGACAGTCTCTCCTCCTTTAGGTAACAATGATGCTATTGAATCCCATGTTCGAGTCACCCGCATGACATGCTCCAAGGCTTGAAGTCTGAGAATCTCTGAATCCAGAACACCAGGATCCATAGCTCTGCAATGTCCACACCAGATAAATACATTTTCTTATTTCATAATTCTACAATATTGTGAACTTCATGTGAAAAATACTACCTAACCACTGACCGAGATGGACCATTAGGTGAGTTGTCTTTTGAAAAAATTGTACTAGCTTGCTCTATCCAGGCATATAGTCATTAGATATAAGCCGGCTAATGAGAGGCTGGTTGCAAATACTAACCTTATAGATGCCATGTCTTTGGCTTCGGCAGAAAACAGATTACTGACTGCCTTTGGTACACCAAGGAATACTGGACCAATATTCATGATTGACTTTATATGCTTTGCACACCAACCTGGACCGCCACCTCCTCCCATAGGAGGAGGTGTTTCAACCCATTTAAGGAAGTGAAGAAAATAGATAACCCCCATGGAATGGGGCACCGCTACCACTTTCTTGTAGCCATTTGTTACATACATAAGCTCTATTTGACTCTTCAATCTACTTAGTGTCTGGTCCCGAATCTGCTCAATCTCAATTAGAAATGTATTAGTGGAGACTCAATTCAAACTAATCTTAAACAAGATTGCTGGACCAAGATCTTAGGAACATGAGCAAGGAGCGAAACTGAAACATCAAAAGGACTTTGAGGTCCACCAGAATGGTTCTGCAATGTTTTCATTACATAAAAAACTTGTCATAGGACACATAAGCATGCTTGCAACGAAGATATTTTATGTTAGGTTCTTTAGAAAAAATACGCTTTTCAAGGAATCTAGCGTCAACACTGTGACAATTTGCAATTAAAAAGAACTCGGTGTTGTTATGAGAAAAAGATTTGAAGCATCTTTAAAGCATTTTTCCACATTGCTCAAGCAAGTTTGGTGATAATTTGAAAGCATAAACTTCGTTCAATAATTTGAAGGATCTTAATCCATGTTAATACTTGATACTGCTGCAGCTACTGAATTACTAGAGATACCAAAGCATGTGTATTAAACTGATGAAATGCTGCATTTAGCGAGTAACTAGAGGCAGAGGAAGAACTTCTATACCTCGGTATTTTGAAAAGAAAGTCTCCAATCATATGCTGCCATGTGCATATTCTTCCCTTCGTAACCAATTTTTGCCAAATTCTCAATGAGTACAGCCCAGACAAAGTACCCTGGAGCAAAATAGTCAGCTGCAACCAGCCCTGAAACTGCCCTTAGTCGAATGCCTGGAGGGTCAAGACCAGTCTCATTGTGCAAAGCCAGATGCTCCAGCAAACACAATGGCCTAAACACAGTTCAAATGTAAATTCAGTAAAGCTTGCAAGAACAATCTCATAAAGCAAGGATAGACTCCAACTAAACATAGTGGTCCAAAACTCTCATCAATGACTATTCAACTTTGTCATTAAATTTAGCAACAAAAAAAAAGGATGTAATTCGACCATGTCAAGATAACCTCACTGTCATGAAACAGGTTATTCAACCAGCACAGCGGTCTAAGACATTTGATACCATTCCCACATAAGTTCACAGTTACCATCCAATTGAAACACAAAATGACCCCAAAAAAAGTACTTGCACAATGCTGAGGGGTTTTGACAAAATGAACCAAATTTGGTTCTGCGTTAAGAAATAGGTGCTTAAACTAACACAAATTACACTATAAACTCACAATGTAATCAGAATCAAGGCATGGAATGTGATTCTCAATTATGACACGAACCTTTTTAAAACCTCAGTGAAGCTACCACCCCAAAGTCTCTTTCGGAAAAGACCTTCTGCACAAGGCTTGCCCTCCCACAGCTCTAGCCCTCCAGTGACAATGCCAGGCACCAAAACAACTGGATGAAGAGCTGTCAAGCCTTCACGTTTAAGTCTTGTTCCAGGTGATTCAGGGACCTGAAAGCCTGGAA